>CM031376.1:72497003-72698017 GCA_018208015.1 Medicago ruthenica | reverse complement strand
CTGAATAAAATGAAAAGAAAATGAAAATGAAAAACCTGATGACAAGATTTTCCGTTTTCAGAATCATAGATTCGATTTCCGATAACACGAACTCCGCGTGAGTTTGTTACGACTCAATGGTTGTTTTCCACTCTCTATCAGTTGTTGTGAAGAAGATGAATCGATTTCCATTGCTGTTGGTAGAGAAGAAGAAGAAGAAGAAGAAAGAGAGAGAGAAAACGAGATTTTGAGGAATTCGCGAAAATGGACTGAAAAATGTGGAGGGAATGCGTAAGTTATTTTGGTGTAACTCAAATTTAATTTGATTTCCCACCTTGTGTGAGGTAGCGGGAACAGTCAACTATTGAAATTTTCATTTTCAGATTAAATTTTTTAATTTCTTGACTTTCACCTTATGTAACTTTGATCACTTTACTTTATTTAGATTTTATTTGGTAAAAAAATAGTGGATAGGGAATAAGTTATAACTTATAACGGATGAACTTATAAGTTAGCTTATAACCATAAACAAAGCGATTGAATTTGTATTGTTGGGTAAAATTAGTTGTTGACGTAGTTTATAAATATGAAATAACATAAAAAAAATATATACATTTAATTAATATATTTTTTCAATTAAGATTGTAGGGGTAAAATTAAGATAAAAAGTGATAAGTTACTTGAATTAGTTTATAAAAACTGTTATAATAAGCTATAAGCTGGTGTAAAAATGACAGTTATCAAACGGGTCTTTTATAATCATACAAGCCTATAAACAATAAGACATAAGTCATAAGCTCAATTTTATGTCTTACAAAACAGACACTTAATTAATAGATGAATGATTAAAGTAAATTATTTTGATAAGAGAGAATGATTGATTATAAAAGAGATTGAGACAAAGTCACTAAACTCAAAGACACCCGAGTGAAAATCGAATTGAACAAAGGCAGTATCGTAGTGTGTCTACGTGAGCATAACAGTTGATATGAACAATGCATTACAATATCTAGGGTATGGGCTTTGAACCCCAAAATTCCCATTTATGGGTAAAAATTAATTGGGTAGTGCATTTGCTTTCGCTAGTAACTCACTTCGCATTAAGAAGCATTTCTCATGTTTTTATTAACCACTAGCATCAAGACGGACAATTATATTATTTCTTTTATAGTATAATTATCCCTATTATAATATGATTTAATTGATTTTTTTAATTACATAATATTATAAATAAGATAAAATGGTAATTAGATTAGTTTAAATGAAGGGTACAATTAGAGGATAAAAATTCAATTCAAAATCATGTATCTTCTTTATATATAGGTGTAGATATAAATAATATAATTTTATTGTATTTATTATAAAAAGTATGATTTTTTTTAGCTTATTATATATTATTATATAATAATGTATTTGATTAAATATAAATATGTATCGGCAAAAACCAAATCAACCGATGGAATTCAAACCACACATCCTATTTGTTTAAGAAAACAATTCAAATCGAACTGGACTCCACAATACTCTAATATTTGGATGATATGTCCCTGTTGTTACAGGCTAATGGTTGGTTTTGAGGAAGTTTAATGCAAGTGCCTTTGGTTCCCTAGTTTCCACCCTTCTTCTCCCATGTGTGTGTGTGGCCATTAGGGTGTACAAAATCTGAATTTGTCTTACAATCCATCCTGACCCGACACACAACAGGTCAGGTCTGATCTGTTCAAAAGAAAAACAATGACAAAAATATGGGACATGACATGGATGTGATTGAAACATAGACTGGGTTTGGGTTAACCCATGGGTTATATGTCCCTTTGAGGACAAATGGTTGTTTTTAATATTAATTTACATATTCTCTCAGACTTAGGCTCTCACACATGACTCTTTCACTTCTGCAATACTCACTTTCTATTTCGAACCTCAGCCTAAGGTTTCCTTCACATGTTCCGCCTCTTGTAACACCCTATTTCCCGACGATAATTATTAAATAATAATATATTTAATAAAGAGGATGTTACAAAATGCGACATTTTATCACATAATAACATAAACTTTTCTTTAAAAATAATAACAATTTCAGCAGCAGAAAACAATTCACTAAACGCATTGATAAAAATTAATAGTTTCAAGATTCAACTCAAAAACAATTAAATTTAAAGTCAACCCCAACCCTGGTATTACAAGAATCATAGCTCGTTGCGACTACATGCTTAAACATGAGTGCCCTTCCGTCTCCACCTTAGAACTCGTCCCGCACCTAATCTTCCTCAACCTGAGTGTCTGTACTCATGAGTATAGTCACCACTAAAACACAACAACAAGAAAGGGGTGAGAAATCCTGCTATAACATACTATTAGGAAAAACACGCACAATCATTAAAATATAGATAATGATAATATCATGTTGTCGTAAGAACATCAACCATTATTTTATTCTCAACATATCACACACTTCAACATCACACACTATTTCACAAATTTAACATCAAGTACAAGTATTATGATTTAAATGCATATGGACCCATATTATGACCTACATGAATGTGGTACCACAACTACTCATCATTTTTGCTAGAGTTATGTTACTGGACTTTACTCATCATTATCGCCATCAGGAATAAACGCCATCAGTCTCATCTTTTCCCTAGACTCAATTCTACATGCATGCATGGGGACATACTTGACAAGAAAATACACATATGCACATCATCAACAATTCACATATTAATGCAAGACTCTCCCTAAATGCACCACATCAAGACAAACCCATCATCATTATTTCTCATCGCCATTAGGAGTAAACGTCATCATTCTCGTCATCACCATCAGTTAAACGTCATCATTCTCATCTTTAATATAAATAAACACCATCTTCATCACGTCATTATACCATAAACATCTTTATTTTTCATCATTACTATACTACTCAACTCTTCGCGTCTCTCCTCGGTTCTTCTCTAACGCTCTTGACTCTCGTCATATGTTAAATTCATCATGGTCTTAGGAACTACTCTTATGGCACCTAATTAGACTCCTCATTCAATTTTAATGGTTTGGGACCTCATCATACATCTTAGGTACTCTTAAGGGCATCAAAATGAAGTTTTTCATGACAGGGGGAAACGCAATGTCGTGCATTTTTCAAAAACGCACTTGGGGCAATTCAAGTAAGATACGTACGGTCAGTGCCTTTTAGGTGCACGGTCGTGCGTTTTGCCTAGGTTGGGGAAATCGCTGTTTTTCTGCGATTTTGCTATGAGGGACCTCTTTCGACTCCATTTTCGATCATATTCTCACCAAATTCGACCCTAATCTTCATTCTAAGTTCACCCATTCCATTATACATTAATTTTCCTTTAATCCACTCGATTCTACTATCTTTCACCATTAGTTTTCATGATTCATTTGCCCTATAATGTTTCCTCTCGATTCTAATCTAACATTGGTGATTCTAATTCTAAATATAGTAACAACGTCATCATGTTCTCTTCTTCACAATCATCACAACAACACTCGCAAGATCAACTACTACACAACTCCACAATTAAGAATATAACACCCTAGAATGAACATATTCTCCCCATTACCTTGAATCCTTCGAAAATTCTAGTTTTTGGCTTGACCTTGTTGCAGCTAGGGTTTCTCTTTCTTTGCTCTCCTCTCCTTTCTGTTTCACGTTCAGCAATATCCCTCTTCTAACTTCTAAGGGTTCTATTTATATTCGGGCCAGTCGCTCATTGTATTCTTTTCCCCTCCACTCTTTATTCTTTTACTTCTTCCCTCCCCCACTTATTTAAAACTTATGTTCTACACCCCCGTCTCTATATTACTTAATTTTATTCCAACTCTCAAAACATTTTCCATTCATCATCATAATTCTATTCTCCCGACAACGCAATAACACTCAAGCAAAATAGCATCATCATGATAATAATTATTACTACACCTATTAAACCTCATCGAATTATTTAAAATAGAAAATAGGGGTGTTACAACTCTCCCCCACTTAAAGAATTTTTGCCCTCGAAAATTACCTGAAGGAAATAACTCCGGATAAGATTCCTTCATCTTACTCTCCAGCTCCCAAGTCATACTTCCTCCAACATGTCCTCCCCATGTCACCTTGACTAGAGCGATCTCCTTGACCCTCAAGTTTTTCACTTCTCGGTCCTCAATCTTTAATGGTAAAGTCTCAACAGTAAGGTTCTCCCTCACTTGCACATCATTCATCTGAATTATGTGATTCGGATCAGGAACATATTTCCGAAGTTGAGAAACATGAAACACACTATGAAGATTCGCAAGCGACGGTGGCAAGGCAACTTGGTATGCCACTTCCCCAATTCTTTTCATAATCTGGTAAGGACCAATGAATCGAGGAGTAAGCTTCTTAGACTTCAACGCACGACCAACACCCGTCACCGGAGTGACCCTCAAAAACACATGATCTCCCTCTTGAAATTCCAACGATTTCCTCCGCTTGTCATGATAGCTCTTCTGTCTACTCTGTGATGCTCTCATCTTCTCTTGAATCATCTTAATCTTCTTTGTTGTTTGTTGTACAATTTCCGGTCCCAGTACTGCACTCTCTCCCGTCTCATACCAGCACAATGGGGTTCGACACCTCCTCACATACAAGGCTTCGAAAGGCTTCATTCCGATGCTAGAATGGAAACTATTATTATAAGTGAACTCAATTAGTAGCAAGTATCCCAACTCCCTCCCTGTTCCAAGACACAAGTCCTCAACAAATCCTCTAAGGACTGGATCATCCTCTCCGTTTGACCATCAATATGTGGGTGATAAGCAGAACTCAACTTCAACTTAGTCCCTAAAGCCTTCTGTAGACTCTCCCAAAACCTTGATGTCAACCTCAGGTCTCTGTCTGGAATAATGCTCGAAGGAACACCGTGTGACTCAACTATTTGCTCAATATAAATCTCAACTAGCTTCTGTAACGGGTAATTTAATCTTATTGGTATGAAGTGCGCCAACTTACTTAACCGGTCCACCACAATCCAAATGGTATCACTCCCTTTTGCAGTCTTTTGTAAACTCGTTACGAAGTCCATATAAATGCTATCCCATTTCCACTCCGGAATACTCAATGGTTGCATCAACCCGGATGGTTTCTGATGTTCAACTTTCAACTTTTAACAAACCAAGCAAGAGTACACAAACTCAGCCACGTCCTTCTTCATACCTAGCCACCAAAATATTTTCTTAAGGTCCTGATACATTTCGTAGCTCCTGGGTGTATTCTCAGTCCACTCATGTGACCTTCCTTTAGAATACTCTGTTTCAACTCCGGTAAATCGAGCACACAAATTCTGTCTCTAAATCTCATAACCTCATTCTCGTCTACTCTGAAATTCGTCTCTTCCCCTTGATTAATTAGTGTTAACTGATCCACTAATTCCAAGTCCGCCTTCTGTCCTCCTTTGATTTCTTCCAACACTGGACTCGTCAGTTTCAGCATACCCAATTTCAGACTCTCTGGCGTCACTTCACAAACCAAACTGATATCTCTAAATTGTTTTAACATCTCCATCTCTTTGACCATGAGTGTCGACATATGTAAAGACTTCCTACTTAAGGCATCCTCTACTACATTTACTTTTCCGGGATGACAACTTAACTCAAAATCATAATCTTTCAAGAACTTCAACCACCTTCGCTGCCCCATATTCAACTCTTTTTGATCGAACACGTATTTTAAACTCTTGTGATCACTAAACACCTCAAACCTCAACCCATACAAATAATATCTCCACACCTTAAGCACAAATGCCACAACTGCTAACTCTAAATCATGGGTCGGATAATTCTTTTCATGAATTTTCAATTGTCTCGAGCATATGCTACGACTTGTCCGTCCTGCATAAGTGCACCTCTCAACCCTCTATTAGAGCGTCACAGTAAACTAAAAATGGCTTACTCGGGCTTGGTAAAATCAACAGTGGCGTCGACGTCAACCTCTTCTTAAGTTCCTGGAAACTTTCCTCGCATTGGATATCCCACACATAAGCCTCCCCTTTCCGAGTCAACTGCGTCAAAGGTAATGCCAACTTCGAAAATCCCTTGATTAACCTCCGATAATAACCAATTAATCCCAAGAAACTTCTTATTTCCACAACGGACTTAGGAGCCTCCCACTATAACACGGCGTCTATTTTGGACGGATCGACCGCTATTCCACTACTACAAATCACATGACCTAAGAAACTTACTGTGTGTAGCAAAAATTCACATTTCGACATTTTAGCATACAACCTTTTCTCCTTCAAAGTCTGCAACACAATTCTCAAATGTTCTGGATGTTCCTCCTCCGACTTAGAGTACACCAAAATATCGTATATAAAGACTACTACAAATTGATCCAAGTAAGGGTGAAAAATTCTATTCACAAACTCCATGAACACCCCGGGGGCGTTAGATACTCCAAACGACATCACCGAATATTCATAATGACCATAATGAGTTCGGAATGCAGTCTTGGGTACATCTTCTGTCTTTACTCAAATCTGATGGTATCCTGATCTCAAATCAATCTTACTAAATACATAAGCACTGGTCAGCTGGTCCATAAGGTCATCAATCCTGGGTAAGGGATACTTATTCTTAATGGTAACTTTATTCGACTGGCGGTAATCGACACACAGTCTCATACTACCATCTTTCTTCTTAACAAGCAATACAGGCGCACCCCACGGCGAAACACTGGGCTTAATGAACTTCTTCTCTAATAGCTCCTCCAACTGTTTCTTCAAATCACCCAACTCCAATGCAGACATTCTATAGGGAGCTATTGAATCAGGGCTAGTTCCAAGTACTAAGTCTATCGTAGATTCAACTTCTCTCTCTGGTGGTAAATCACTAACGTCATCTGGAAACATTTCTGGGAATTCACACACTACCGGTTGTTCCGAATTTTCAGACCCACTTTCTAACTTCAAAGAGGCAAGTAGCATATTCTTCTCCTCCTCAGGTTCAAGAAATAACACAGTCTTAGTAAAATAATTAATATAAACCCGATTGAACTCCAACCAATTCATCCCTAGAATAACGTCCAACTGACTCAAAGTTAAACAAACCAAATCCATCCCAAAATGCTTCCCATAGATAGTTAGAGGACAATTTTGACATACTAAAGCAGTGGTCACTGAACCACTAGCTGGGGTCGCACACTCAAGAGAGATAAAAGAATGCGTTGTCCCGATATCAATAACAGCAATTAAAGGAACATTGTTAATGAAACAAGTACCTCGAATCAAGTTGTCTGAGCTAGGGACATCTTCTCCACTCAAAGCAAAAACTTTCCCTTTAGCCTGTTCCTGCTTTGGATTATGGCAATAAGTACTGATATGCCCGTTCTCGCCACACATGTAACAGACAATAGCCTTCTTACACTCTATCGCACGGTGACCCACACCTCCACATTTGAAACATTTTGCTTCAGTACTCTGGCACTCGTTCGCACGACATCCCAAAACCCCACAATCAAAGCATCTTAGCAGAGGACGAACATCTTCCCCACCAACTTCCTTATCTCCAGTACCCTTTTTCTGCTTTCCCTTATCAGCTAGGATGCTATAAGGCTTACCGCGACTTTGGTCCCTCCCTTTTTTCTCACCAATAGCTTTGTAATGATTAGTCATTGCCTTGTTGTCTTCATCGTAAATCTTACACTTATTGACCAACATAGAAAATTGGCGGATTTCTTGATAACCAATAAACTGCTTGATCTCTGGACGTAACCCATTCTCAAATTTTAAGCACTTGGAAACTTCTGCCCCCACTGCATTGTAATGAGGACAATACCTGGACAACTCTTCAAATTTTTCCGCATAATCCGCCCCCGACATATTCCATGTTTAAGTTCGAGGAGTTCAATCTCCTTCTTGTTACAAACATCAGCAAGGAAATACTTTCCAAAAATCTCTTCTTTAAAGCCTTCCCAAGTAATTGCAGCAACCGCAACTTCAAGCCTCTGACGAGTATTTTCCCACCAAAACTCAGCCTCTTATGTCAGCATGTGTGTCGTCAGTCTGACCTTCTGCTCATTAGTACTTGTCATCGCCCTGAAGATTCTCTCAATCCCTTGTAACCACAATTGTGCACCATCAGGATCATACCTCCCCTTGAAGGTCGGCGGTTTGTTCCTCATAAACCTATCCAGTCGAAGTTCCTCAACTCCTCCCTGTTGATTTTGTTGCCCCTGAATGGCAGCATTAGCATATGCTATAGTCTGCATCATTGTGGTCATGGAGTTAGTGATTGTCTAATCGTTTCTTCCAGTCATTTCTTATCTACATCGTCAAAATCAGGCAAGGAATTAAAAGTTATGCATCTACAGTGTTTTGCACACATGCCGCCTAATAGGGAAAAACATCGTTAAAATCCTAGACCGGATCAACCGATCTGCTCTGATACCACCTATGTAACACCCTATTTCCCGACGGTCGTGTGTTTTGCCCAGGCTGGGGAAATCGCAGTTTTTCTGTGATTTTGCTACGGAGGACCTCTTTCGACTTAGTTTTCGATCCTATTCTCACCAAATTCGACCATAATCTTCATTCTAAGTTCATCCAGTCCATTATACATTAATTTTCCTTTAATCCACTCGATTCTACTCTCTTTCACCATTAGTTTTCATGATTCGTTTACCCTATGATGGCGATTTTCGCAAGTGTACGAAATCGTTCAAGTAGTAAAGTTTAAAACGGTAAACCGAGTGTCGAACACAAGGACTGCGTTAATGAATCGAATGTAATTTTGATTACTCAGTTGAACAAAAGGGTACGAGGTTTGTTTAATTGCAATAAAAGAAAAGTGCGTAAAGTAAATTGGTTTGAAATTCAAAGATAAAAAGCTTGTCAGGGATGAGCTTCACTAGACTACGAACTAAAGTTAATTACCTAACCAACGATCACTGAACTTGTTTAATGAATCACGACCTAATTCTCTTAAATAATCTTGCCCTAATTCCTTAGCGACAGAAACTTTAATTCTAAAGTAAACCCTAATTCCTTAGCAAGTTTTACAATTCAGAATTAAGCATGAACGAACATGAATTAATAAACGGTTTCAAGGGTTTGTATCTATTCCTAGATTACAAAGGCGAGAATTTCTTATCTTAAGCATTCATACATTCCACTTCCGTTTCACAATATGAATCATACATCAATTTAAAGATGATCAATCAATAAACGCATTAAGCACAAAGATAAGAAAACATGATTCAATAAATTCATTCAATGATCATATTAGGGTTACAAAACAAGAGTCATCATCTAGCTAATCTCATCCCTAACAATGGAGAATTTAGCTACTCATAATTGAATTACAAAATAGCTTAATCAATAAGAACATAAGAACATACAAAAACTGACTGTGAGTTGGATGGGGTGGCCACCGCTTCAGTTCTTTGCTCTCAAAATCGCGCTTCTATTCTTCCAATTTCCGAACCCTTGTTTCTGAAAACGAATCAGCTAAAATAGGCAACCTGATCACAAAATCGTGACACGATGCAAGCAATCGTGACACGATCCTTCATTAAAACTCCCAAGGATTGCGCAAACTGGTCTCCCAATCGTGACACGATTATGCAATCGTGACACGATTTTGTAGGCAGAATTTCATCTCTTCTCTGGTTAGGAAATCGTGACACGATTCCCAAATCGTGTCACGATGCAGTCTCTTCAGGCTCTGATGATTTCTTGCTCTTTTGCACCTCAAATTGTCTCAAAATGCTAACGAAAGATGATAAAACTAACAAAAAACTCTTAGCAAATTACGTAATGACAAGGTGTCATCACAACCCCAAACTTAAACCATTCCTTGTCCTCAGGGAATTTACCTGCAATATTGACGACGACAGTAAAGTAACAATCACATAACCAAGCAGCAGTACCAAAAGTTCAACACCTTACCAGCCATGTAATGGGCTAGCCGGCCAGTTTTCTCCTTCAATTCACAACTCCACGCAAAGGTTTGATAAGGGTTTCCACTCAATCACATGCAAAACTATGAATTACCATAAGCTTGAAAAGTTTCTAAGCATCAATCAAAGTCAATATTATGTACACACTTTTAAGGACTTCTTAGGGTTGTAACGGGGCTTAGGTTATAGGTGGGATCATTTGGAAAGTAGGTTTTCAACAACACTGGAGTTAAGCACTTTCCTACCGGTCTACCCAACAATACACCAAAAATAACCTTAAGGGGCTAGAGAATTTCATCTTACAAAAGAAATACCGATCACAACTTATGTCTTGAAGCACTTTTCTCTCTTTTTTTTTTCGAGCTGCAGAATCAGCTTAATTTATATGCTTCTCTTTTTCACACATTTTTGTTTTTGACACAAAGTGATCTTCTTAAATTTTTTCTTTTCTCTAGCACCCTACCCCAAACTTAAAATGTTGCTAGTACCATGAGCAACCCCAAACTTGAACAATTGCATGATCAAATACCCAAACAATGCCTAACTCCAATATACATTGGGGAATAATCCTATGGTCTCTAGGCTTGTAATGTGGTATGTCACCGAAACAATGGGATCTGTCCTAAGGGCTCAACTGGGCTTAAACAATGGATAATTCAATATAAACCAGGTTGGCTACAAAGGCTCAAGGGACAAGCAATTTGCCTTAGTGTGTACACAATATAACCAATCAATAACAGAGAAAAAATGCAAGTTCTAGAATCATAGATGCATGGAACACTCTTTTAAGTAAATTGAGAAAATAAAATTTGGCAATGGAACCTTACATGTTATGATCTTTGGGAGTTGTGACTACTTATGCTCAAATTGCCGAACACTTCAACTGATATGTTGGGCTCTACCTCCTTTGAACTTTTGGTATACCACTCAATCAAAGATCGATACTAAACTGAAGAGAATCAACATCACAAATAAACTCATTGATAAAAAACAAGTACTGATTTATTACAAACAGGGATAAGAGAGTTAAAACAGAAATGTAAAAATTGTTCGGATTAAACAGTACAAAAGCAAATGGCAATCAAAAACAAATGCAACAAAACAAAAATCAGGGCAAGTCTCGGCCCATCTCATGCAGCTCCTGCTCAGAGAACCAAGTGTGCGGAGGATCACTCGCATTCATCTCCTGCATAAAATGCGCCGCATTCCTCCTTTCGGTCGCATCAAAATCTGCAGCGATCTCCTGCTCTCTGCTCGCAGCCCTCCCTCTCTGCTGGTCAAAGTACTGCACCATACTCTCACGGTTCCCCTCAAAGCGATCATACGACCCGGTTGGCGGCCTCCTATGGACTTGAGCCTCTGCAGCAAACTCCTCAGAGAACCTCGGACGGTTCACATATAGCTGGTCAGAAGTCTCGTTCATCCAGTTAGCAGAAGTGAACATGTATTCCAGCAGCATTGGATGAAGCGGTGGATATGCGGGCTGCTGACTGCTGCCCTCTCCCGGATATGTATGTGGATGCGGCTGAGGCTGCGCCGGTCCCTGCTGATCCTGCTCCTCTCGCTGTCCTCCTCCCCTCAGAAACTCCTCATACTCAGTGACGAAAGCATCCATAGTTTTCTCTGTGATGGGCTTCATCGTCGGGGCATCAATGTCGGCCCGGTACTCCTCAACCTGAGCCTCCTCACACAGCCAACAGATCAAGCTGCTATGGGCTATCGATTTAAGCTTGCTCAGTGCAATTTCCCGGATGTTGTTGGCTATCAGCTCTCCAACATTTATGTCCTCACCTGACAGAATAGCATCAATAGTTAGAATCCTCTTCAGTGGGATTTCAGATGTACACGACGTGCCCTCCAGCGTCTGAACCACAAAAGATGCCCATGCCTTAGGAGATGGCATGAAGTCAGCTTTGGCCAGCATCCGTGCTTTTCTCCATGTGGTGCCCGGCCTGCACAACATACTCAATAACCCAGCAAAATCATCCTCCGTCATGTCTTTGACCGCAGCTCTTCTCCTCTTGACCCCACACTCCTCCGGGGCAGTCAAACCCAGCAACTGATTAATAGCGTCGGGGCTATAATCAATGGTTTTTCCGCGGACGAAAGACTGATACATGGTAGGGGTGAACCTGGCATTAGCGTAGAATTCCAATGTGACAGTCTTGTTGGAAGTGTTAAAGACCATGTTGTTTAGAAGTTCCTAATTCCTTGCCTGTAGCATGTTCTCAAACTCAGTGTATTTACCCAGATTAATTACATCGAACCTGCGCTCCATAACGACCTTGAAGGCCTTGCTCTCGACGAAACGGTCATGTGCCTCTTTGTTTATGAATTTGAATGCTGGCTGTGTGGGTGGTGCGGTTTCGGTGCGGACAGTGTTGGGTTTGCGTTTGGTAGTGTTTTTGGTGGGTTTGGTGGTTTTTGGCCGTTTGGCGGTGTGTTTGGTTCGTAGGACGGGAGGCATGGTGAATAGGTGTTGGTGAAAAGATGAAATTTGAGGTAGGGATGATGTTGATGGTGATGAAAAGGACTGAATTTCGTGGTTAGTGGAGGCTGTGGAGATTTGGGCAGAGTGACAGCAGGTTTTCTAATTGTGGGAATGAATTTTTTGAATGTTGTATTTATAGGCTGAGAAAATCGTGTCACGATTGGGTTGGATCGTGACACGATTGTGACTGTAACGGTTAAAAAATTCAAAAATGCTCAGCAATCGTGTCACGATGTGAAGTAATCGTGTCACGATTGCAGTTTGTGAAATTCAAAATTTTCAGAATCGTGTCACGATGTCAGTATCGTGTCACGATTTTGGTGGCAGAGAGTATGATACTTTGGAGCATTGAAATCGTGTCACGATTCCTGGATCGTGTCACGATTTTACTTGGCAGAGAAACACAAATTTTCAAGGGGAAATCGTGTCAATATTGATGAATCGTGTCACGATTTTCTTGGCAGAAAGAAAAAATTTTGATGGAGCAAAATCGTGTCACGATGGAGTAATCGTGTCACGATTTGCTAGGCAGAGAGCACACTTGTGTAACTTAGAAAAATTTCTGCCCTGAAAATGGTTTTGCAACACTTATTTTTTTGTTTTTTTGAAAAATAAAACGAAATAAAACAAAGGATACTGAGTGGGTTGCCTCCCACCTAGCGCGTGTTTAACGTCCCGAGCCTGACGTACCACTGGATCACGTGGATTTCAGTTTGATCGACTCGGTCGGACGCTCAAGTTCGACTCCAAAGTATGGTTTGAGCCTTTGTCCGTTGACCTTGAAGGTTCTATCCGAGTCAGGGTCCTTCACCTCCACAGTTCCATAAGGAAACACCTTCACCAATTTGAATGGTCCTGACCATCTGGACCTCAGCTTTCCAGGAAACAGCTTTAACCTGGAATTGAAAAGAAGAACTAGCTGCCCTTCCCTAAATTCCCTATTTTGAATCTTCTTGTCATGCCATTTCTTTGTTTTTTCTTTAAAAATTTTGGCATTTTCATAGGCTGAATTCCGGAATTCATCTAACTCATGGAGTTGAAGAATCCGGGATTCGCCTGCTTTCGAGAGATCAAAATTCAGGAATTTAGTGGCCCACAAAGCTTTGTGCTCTAGTTCCAAAGGTAAGTGACAAGATTTTCCATAAACAATTTGAAAAGGAGACATACCTATGGGAGTTTTGAAAGCAGTTATGTACGCCCACAGTGCATCATCCAGCTTGACGGACCAATCCTTCCGTGAGGAATTCACAATCTTCTCCAGGATTTGCTTTATCTGTCTATTTGAAACCTCCACTTGTCTACTCGTTTGAGGATGGTATGGTGTAGCAATCCGGTGATGCACATTGTACTTTTTCAGCAACGTCTCCATCTTCCGGTTGAGGAAGTGGGTTCCTTCATCACTGATTAACGCCCTAGGGACCCCAAAGCGTGAAAAAATATTTTTCAAAAGGAAGGAAATTACTACCTGAGCATCATTGGTCTGCGTGGCGATAGCTTCCACCCACTTAGAGACATAGTCCACTGCCAACAAAATGTAAACCTTTGAATATGAGGATGGGAATGGTCCCATAAAATCAATACCCCATACATCAAAGATTTCCACTTCTAACACAGGATTTTGAGGCATCTCGTTTCTTTTGGAAATATTTCCTGTGCGTTGGCAGCGGTCACATCTCTTGACATAGGCAAAAGCATCCTTAAACAAGGTTGGCCAAAACAAACCGGATTGGAGCGCTTTTGCAGCAGTCCTATCTCCACTAAAGTGACCGCCGTAGTTGGAGTCATGACAATGCCACAACACTTTTTCCTGCTCTTCTTCAGGGACACATCTTCTTAACAGCCCGTCAATCCCCCTTTTATGCAGATAGGGCTCATCCCACACGTAATACTTACAATCGTGCAGAAATTTCTTGCGCTGTTGAGAATTAAAATCAACGGGTATCACCTTACCTACCAAATAGTTCGCAATATCTGCAAACCACGGCACCATTGTTACTGCTAGAATGTGTTCATCTGCAAAGAGGTCCTTGATAGGCCTCTGCTGATCAGTTTCATCCATCTTCTCTAGTCGGGAGAGATGGTCAGCCACAATGTTCTCTGATCCCTTCTTGTCCCGAATTTCTAGGTCAAATTCCTGCAACAGCAATATCCATCTAAGAAGTCTCGGTTTTGATTCCTGCTTAGAAAACAAATACCTTAGAGCAGCATGGTCAGTGTAAACAATAACTTTAGACCCTAACAAGTATGATCGGAATTTATCAAAAGCATAGACAACAGCCAAGAGTTCTTTTTCTGTAGTGGCATAGTTAAGTTGTGCTGGGTTTAAAACATGACTAGCATAGTAAATGACATGCAACAACTTATCTTTCCTTTGCCCAAGAACTGCCCCAACAGCTGTATCACTGGCATCACACATTATTTCAAAAGGTAGTGACCAATCGGGAGCAGTGACTATGGGGGCTGTTATCAGTTTTTGCTTAAGAGTGTTAAAAGCATTCAGACACTCATCATTGAATTGGAAAGGTGTGTCTTTTACTAGCAGGTTAGTAAGGGGTTTTGCTATTTTTGAAAAATCTTTAATGAACCTCCTATAAAAACTTGCATGTCCTAAAAAGCTCCTAATGCCTTTTTCATTAGTGGGAGGAGGAAGTTTTTC
This sequence comes from Medicago ruthenica, assembly GCA_018208015.1. Lineage (NCBI taxonomy): Eukaryota > Viridiplantae > Streptophyta > Magnoliopsida > Fabales > Fabaceae > Medicago > Medicago ruthenica. Next base: position 72,682,948 of record CM031376.1, on the reverse strand, counting down.
AATAACTTCAATTTTTGCTTGGTCCACCTCTATCCCTTTGTAAGAGATTCGGTGACCAAGGACAATTCCTTCTCTCACCATGAAATGACATTTTTCCCAGTTTAGGACCAAATTAGATTTTTGACACCTTTCCAATACAAGAGATAAATTATTCAAACAATTATCAAAAGAAGAGCCAAAGACAGAAAAATCGTCCATAAAAACTTCGATATGTTTTTCAATCATATCGGAGAATATGGACATCATACACCTTTGAAAAGTAGCGGGGGCATTGCACAACCCGAATGGCATCCTCCTGTAAGCAAATATCCCATAAGGACATGTGAAGGCTGTTTTCTCTTGATCCTCAGGTGCTACCGCAATCTGGTTGTAGCCGGAATACCCGTCCAAAAAGTAGTAGTACTCATGACCCGCCAACCTTTCGAGCATCTGATCAATAAACGGCAATGGGAAATGATCCTTCCGAGTAGCTGTGTTTAACCGTCTATAGTCTATGCAAAATCTCCAGCCAGTGACAGTGCGGGTCGGAATCAATTCATTCTTCTCATTCATCACCACTGTAGTACCACCCTTTTTTGGAACAACTTGGACCGGACTCACCCACGAACTGTCAGATATAGGATAAATGAGACCAGCTTCAAGCAACTTGACCACCTCCTTTCTAATCACCTCTTTCATGGTAGGATTGAGCCTCCGTTGTGGTTGGACCACCGGTTTGTAGTTCTCTTCCATTAAGATCTTATGCATACACACAGTAGGACTTATACCCTTCAAGTCTTCAATGGACCACCCTATCGCACCCTTGTGCATTCTCAGGACTCTCAAGAGCTTTTCTTCTTCAAGTTTATTCGGGCTTGCATTGATAATGGCTGGGTACTCTTCTTTCTCACCTAGGAACACATACTTCAAATGAGGGGGCAGTTGTTTCAGCTCAACTACCGGTACTTTCTTTGACTTTTTCTCAACAGCTTCTTCATTCGGATGTAACTCCTCCCATTTAGTCGGTGTGCGTCGGTGATATGACGGGAAGGCTTCTAACATGGCCAGAACATCAACTTCTCTAGGATCTTCACCTTCCTCAACAACTGCTGCTGATGAGCTTAATACTCTCTCAAGTGGTAAAGCTGGAATTTCGGCTTCAAACTTGTCTTTCACAATTGAACTAAGTATGTCAACCCTGTAGCATTCCTCCTTTTCTTTCGGATGCTTCATTGCTTGGAGAACATTGAGCTTTACCACCTCATCGTCAACCTTTAGAGTCAACGTACCATCTTCTAAGTCAATCATACACCTTCCAGTTTGTAAAAATGGTCTCCCCAGAATCAGCGGTATATCCTCATCTTCTTCCATCTCAAGAACAACAAAGTCAACTGGGAATATGAATTTGTCAACCTTTACAAGCACATCTTCCACAATACCATAGGGATATTTGTAGGATTTGTCCGCGAACTGCAAGGTCATTCTTGTATCTCTCACCGTTCCAATCCCCAACTTCTTGTAAATAGACAAAGGCATTAAACTTACACTTGCTCCAAGGTCGATCAGTGCTTTCTTGAAAGTTCTATCCCCAATGGCACAAGGAATAGTGACACTTCCAGGATCTTTGAGTTTCTTTGGAATTTTTCTTTGTAACACCGCACTACATTGTTCAGTGAGCATCACATCTTCATCACCAATGCTTATCTTCCTTGAAATGATGTCCTTCATGAATTTTGCATAGGTTGGCATTTGTTCGAGAGCTTCGGCAAAAGGGATGTTGATTTGTAACTTTTTGAACATCTCAAGGAATTTACCAAAACTCTTCTTGTCTTTTTCTTTTTTCAACCTTTGTGGGAATGGTAGCTTAATCGGTGGCTTTGGCAACTCATTTTTCTTTGGATTTTCTGGTTCTCCAGCTACCTCTTGTGGTGTATTCTCTCGGACTTCAACCGACACTTCAACTAACTCATCGGATGACTCACCCCCACCTTGTGTATCTTTAGGTTGTTGTGAGTCTTCAACCCTTCTGCTTCTGGTCATGACTGCATTCACACTTTCGTGTCCTTTGGGATTGGCAACTGTGTTGCTAGGCAGATTTCCAGGAGGTCTTTGTGCAATTTGTTGGGCAATTTGACCAACTTGAATCTCAAGATTTTTGATTGAGGCAGTGGTGTTCTTTTGTGAGGCCCTGGTTTCTTGAGTGAGAGAGTTCACACTTGAGGCCATTGCTTCAATGGCCAATTCCCAATCAGCTTTCTTTGGGGGAGTAGGATTTGACGGGATTCCTTGTTGCGGATTCGGGAAGTTGTTTTGTGGAGTTTTCCATGAGAAGTTTGGGTGATTCCTCCAGCCTGGATTGAAAGTGTTGGAATAGGGATTGTTCTGCTGACGACCCCCTTGGTTACTAAGAAAATTCACCGCTTCTACTCGAGCTGCATCCATGGGTACATCACAATGCATGGTAAAATGAGGACCTACACACCAATCACACTTCACAGTATTCATTTGATTAACCGGAGCAATTAGTGGTTGGCCTATATTGAGAGCTGCCAATCTCTTTGTTACTTCAACTGACACTGCTTCTTGAATCTGCTTGCTAGTGAGTATGTTCTGAGCATTTTTAGCTTCAAGTTGATTCAAGTCTATGAGTCCTCCTCTTGTGCCTGTTCTGTCATACATCTCCATTTGTTCATTCAGAGCTACCGCTTCAATAACTTTGATGATTTAAGAAGCAGTTTTGAAATTGATGGAACCACCAGAAGCTGTGTCGAGGACTTGTCTAGTAGAAAGGCGTAGACCATTACAAAAAATCTGCATCTGCACTGTGCTGTCATAATTGTGGTCTGGACAGGCTGACAACAATTTCTTGTACCTCTTATAAGATTCTCCAAGTGATTCTCCATCCTTCTGTTGAAAGTTGGAAATGTCTTGACGTCTGCGCACAAACAACGCTGTAGGAAAGAACTGCTCCAAGAACTTGTCTTCCATCTCATTCCATGTTGTAATACTCCCAGCTGTTAGAGAATCAAACCACTCCTTAGCATCATCAGTTAAGGAGAATGGAAACAACCGCAACCGTTTGGCTTCTTCCGAGTTCCCATCCACCTTTGTTGTCTCACATATCACAAAGAAATTCTTCAAATGTTTGTTGGCATCTTCGTTGTACTTCCCAGCAAACTGTTTTTCTTTCAATTCACGGAGTAGTCCTGGGTTGATCTCAAACTTGTTAACCGTCACAGGCTGGTTAGCAATGGTCAACCTGTTGCGATTTCGGTCACGGGCACCATAGTCTCCGAGGAGTCTCTCTTCAGGTGGAGGAGGTGGTGGGTCTATGTTGGCTGTAGTATTGCAGCAACAAACGAGGTAAGTATTTTTGTATCGTCTCCACAGGGATTAGTGCGCTACTTCGAACCGTTCAACAGTCGATATTGTTTTGAGTTAGGGTTTTGTAACTGGGTTGCATAAAAACTAAAGTGCCCTAAAAACAGAAATAAAATGACAAGTTATAGGGAATAAAAGCGTTGCGATTGGAGTTCCTCAAACGAGCATCGAAAATAATCTAAAAACCATGCATATGAATTTTAGCGTTTTAGTGAAATTATCACGTATCGCTCGACAACGTCATTGATTTCCCAAATGACTTCGTGAGATCGATCGTATCATTTAATCGACGATTTCCCAATCGATCAAACGATCCGAAAGCATTACGATCCGACACTTTCTGCGATTATCAAAACCCAAATTCATTTCTAGATTTTCTTATTTTGATAGAGATTATTCTCACCCAAGATTCAAACGTATTCATCAATAACATTTAAATCAAAACATGACAATGAATAGCAAGAATAAATCAATATCACATAAATTGCTAAAACCATATATTTGCATAATCAAATATTACATCTAAGCTAGAAAGAGTACCTCCAATCCCAACAAAGGGAAGTTAGTTGTTCATTTTCATGACAACTTAACAAAAGAGTAGAGAAAAGATGAAGATCATAACCCAAGTCTTGATTTCCCAAAGCCTTTGGTTGATTCCACAATCCAATCACTTTTGCTCCTTGAAGATCAAAGCTTCTAGCCCTAAAAACTAAGTCCTAAATATTACTGAACGAAAATATAAGCTATCTATGAATTCTATATATAAAAAAGACTGAAAACAGAGCTTAAATACTAAAACTGATAATGACAGTTTCGCTTAGCGAAGTTGACTTCGCTCAGCGAAGTCAACTTTCTCTGCCAGTTGCGTTCTGCCACGTCTTCACTTAGCCTTCAAACCGCCTTGATTTCGCTGAGCGATGATAAAGTTCGCAGAGCGAAATCAAGCTCCCCTGTTTCAGAAAATCCCTGCCTGACTTCGCCAACTGCTCGCCAAGCAGTCGCTGAGCGAAAGTGTCTTTCACTGTTCCTGATGAACTCTCTGCCTATCTTCGCCAAGTCCTCGCCAAGGCGTCGCTGAGCGAAAGTCTGCATTCAAATTTTCATTTTCCTTTGCTCACATCATGTCCTGGCTTGCATTCTCCTGCATAAATGGATGGGGAAAGAAGTAAAAGCATAATTGGGCATTTGATCAATGATTATGAGCTTTTCCCATGATAACTTGCAAAACAAGCTTCAAAAGTGCCTAAATCAACTATGCATTTTAACTCATTTTTGGCACTTATCAGTCTAATTCCGCCATCCTTTCAACAACTTCTGTCTCCTCAGTGACCTGTTCGTCTGTGTTGATCTCAATTTCACTCGTCCCTTCCTTCTCTCTTTGCTTTCTTAATTGAGTTGCTTTGCGATTTGCACGGCAAGTCTTTTCAATTTCTGCGTCAAAGAGAAGTTCAGCTGAGGACTGGCCTCGCATACAAGATTAGACAAACGTGAGTTATTGAGAATGAGAACAAAAAATAAAAGTAAAAATAAAATTCGTAACAGCAAAAGTAATTTTATTGCAGAGCAAAAAATTTCAATTGAGTAAAATAAATTACAATTCAACAGTTAATTGGCAGTCCCCGGCAACGGCGCCAAAAACTTGATGGCGATTTTCGCAAGTGTACGAAATCGTTCAAGTAGTAAAGTTTAAAACGGTAAACCGAGTGTCGAACACAAGGACTGCGTTAATGAATCAAATGTAATTTTGATTACTCAGTTGAACAAAAGGGTACGAGGTTTGTTTAATTGCAATAAAAGAAAAGTGCGTAAAGTAAATTGGTTTGAAATTCAAAGATAAAAAGCTTGTCAGGGATGAGCTTCACTAGACTACGAACTCAAGTTAATTACCTAACCAACGATCACTGAACTTGTTTAATGAATCACGACCTAATTCTCTTAAATAATCTTGCCCTAATTCCTTAGCGACAGAAACTTTAATTCTAAAGTAAACCCTAATTCCTTAGCAAGTTTTACAATTCAGAATTAAGCATGAACGGACATGAATTAATAAACGGTTTCAAGGGTTTGTATCTATTCCTAGATTACAAAGGCGAGAATTTCTTATCTTAAACATTCATACATTCCACTTCCGTTTCACAATATGAATCATACATCAATTTAAAGATGATCAATCAATAAACGCATTAAGCACAAAGATAAGAAAACATGATTCAATAAATTCATTCAATGATCAGATTAGGGTTACAAAACAAGAGTCATCATCTAGCTAATCTCATCCCTAACAATGGAGAATTTAGCTACTCATAATTGAATTACAAAATAGCTTAATCAATAAGAACATAAGAACATACAAAAACTGACTGTGAGTTGGATGGGGTGGCCACCGCTTCAGTTCTTTGCTCTCAAAATCGCGCTTCTATTCTTCCAATTTCCGAACCCTTGTTTCTGAAAATGAATCAGCTAAAATAGGCAACCTGATCACAAAATCGTGACACGATGCAAGCAATCGTGACACGATCCTTCATTAAAACTCCCAAGGATTGCGCAAACTGGTCTCCCAATCGTGACACGATTTTGTAGGCAGAATTTCATCTCTTCTCTGGTTAGGAAATCGTGACACGATTCCCAAATCGTGTCACGATGCAGTCTCTTCAGGCTCTGATGATTTCTTGCTCTTTTGCACCTCAAACTGTCTCAAAATGCTAACGAAAGATGATAAAACTAACAAAAAACTCTTAGCAAATTACGTAATGACAAGGTGTCATCACCCTACAATGTTTCCTCTCGATTCTAATCTAACATTGGTGATTCTAATTTTAAATACAATAACAACATCATCATTTTCTCTTCACAATCATCAGAACAACATTCACAAGATTGACTACTACACAGCCTCATAATTAAGAATATAACACCCTAGAATGAACATATTCTCCCCCTTACCTTGAATTCTTCGAAAATCCTAGTTTTTGGCTTGACCTTGTTGCAGCTAGGGTTTCACCTCCTTTGCTCTCCTCTCCTTTTTGTTTCACGTTCAGCAATATCCCTCTTCTAACTTCTAAGGGTTCTATTTATATTCGGGCCAATCGTTCGTTGTAAATTCTTTTCTCCTCCAGTCTCTATTCTTTTACTTCTTCCTTCCCCCACTTATTTAAAACTTATGTTCTACTCCCTTGTCTCTATATTATTTCATTGTATTCCAACTCTCAAAACATTTTTCATTCATCATCATAATTCTATTCTCCTTACAACACAACAACACTCAAGCAAAATAGCATCATCATAGTAATAATTATTACTACACCTATTAAACCTCATCGAATTATTTAAAATAGAAAATAAGGGTGTTACACCTCTCGCCTCCTCCGACTCAGTCTCATGTCGCCGCTTCTTCAACTCAACCTCATACCCCTACCATCACAAACCATTATTTTTTATGTGACGGTTGTACACTTTAATTTTTGCACTGTTTATTTTGGTCATATAGAATACAAACCGTTAATTAATTTATAAAACGATGTTGCTACTAATTTATTAGTCGGTAAGAATGTGCTACTTTTGATAATGTCTATGATTCAAAAAAGTTGTTAATTCATTTTTATTTTATTTTTTAAAATGTATGTATTGGCGACTTATCTTGGGACAAACCCGATCTTGTCTTGTCTTCATATTGTCCTGTCCTTGTTGGCCCTGAACCTCATCGGGTTCCGATTAGGTTCAAGGATGAGGTTGGATCTAAAAATTGGTCGATCTAATGTGAGACCTAACCGGTCCTCTGTACACCCTTAATAACCACTCATGTGGAAGAAAAATTGAATCATAGAAGTTTTTACCTAAAAACCCCAATTGAACCTCGAGCAGATCTTTACAATTTCTCATTTATTTAACAACGAAGAGTGCGAAGTAAACTCCACTGATAAACATGAGGGGCCACTATCAATAGGCCTCTCTTTGAACTCGAGACCTTGCATATATTCCACCGGCACCAACTTTAGTCTGGCAGAATGCAAAATTGGGCAAACTATCACCTTGTGTACAAAATGAACCAGAAAGCAAGGTAAATATATCCAAATCAAAATAAAAATTGATTCCAATAAACAAATGCTTCAGATTGCGAAAAGACACAAATGCTTCAGATTTTGTCCTTGTAGCAAAGTTCCAAAAAGAGAACGCATGCTTGTGATACTTAGCGGTGAAAGAACAATCCTGCATGCAGACCAATCCATTGCATGAACCAACAATCCTACCAGACTCCTTGTAATAGAATTGGTGGGAAGGGACAGCAAGGGTGATAGAATTCAAAGTACTCTCCATCAAACTATAGATGGGCACGACCCTACATTCTCGCAAATCTTTATAATTGTTTGTGAGAAAAGCGAGGTGTGTCATTTGTGTAGATTGCTTCTTAAGTTTATTTATTTATTTTCCATCATATTCTAAAAATGTTCAATGATTTATGAAAACTGAAGAGTTAAACTTGTGGTGAGCGGATAAGGGAACCGTGTTTCCGTGAGCTTAACTCAGTTGATAGGGACATTGTGATCTGCACGAGACTGGGTTTAAACATCATATTTTCCACTTATTTATTTTAAAGGGTGAATTTCTAGTCATTAGTATATTTGATAAAAAAAGATAACAGGGTTGTATGTAATTTAAGTTAGTGAGCCTAATTAATTTTATGGGGGCTCAAAATAATATATGATATTTTTGTCAAAAGAAATTTTGGTTTTCTCGTGGGGGCTGAGCCCCTAATGCAATATATGTGTATCTATCTTGTTTGTAGGTGAATCACCTGAATTCACCTCTTTATCAATTGAGTTAACATTCATCGGCTTGTTTTTTTTTTTTTGTCTTAAAAAAATAGTGGTTTATAATAGACAATTTCTTCTATACAATTGAATTTCAACATGTACTTGTACAATCATGTTTAAATTAGTAGTTAAATGAGTTTTTTTTTATAAAGAATGAAAGGATATACTTTTTTCATATGGAATAATATTTTTTAAAATATAAAGTCGACATATAATTTTATATTTGATAAAAAGGGTTGTCTACTACATAATAAACAATCAATTTGTAAGTATCAAAAACATATTTAACCGAAAAAGATTTGTATGTATTATAAAAACTATTAAGTATTGACTGAATTCATGTCTCAATGTTATATGGACCAAAAACATATTTAACCCTAAAAGAATTATATTGAAGTGAGATTGTTCTTAATTCAATGAGATTTAAGTAAATTTTTCGTTTAAATATTTAGAAATAATAAATTATAAATGCAATAGTTTATATATTGTGTGAAATCCAATTTTTTAATACTAAGAGTTCAGTAAATTTATTAAAGAGAGTATAATGAATATTTTAGCCATTTATTTCTACAATGAAGGTAAAACAGACAACTTTGGAAAACATATCTATCAATTGGGGAAAACAAAAAAGAATGTTACTTTGCAACGATGAAGGATCAAAATGTAAAAGATCAAGGACTAAACTTATAGTTTAGCAAAAATGGAACCATCATCCATGAGACGTACATCATTTAATAGCAACAAATGTTAATTGAAAAAACATTATACCCCAATATTTGGTCAATCTGCATCCTTACTATTACAAATATTACAGTAAAATAAAAGAAACCAGCTACAAATGGTAACTACCCTTCATTTAAATATTACAAATAATACATATCGTTTAAATATTTCTATCACCAAAAAATTGGAACCACCCTTCATTACATTTAAGTAGCTTTAAATATCCCTAGCAGGCTGAAGTCAGCTTTGGTAACCAATCTCTCCTAGAGATGTACTTAATAACCTCATCCTTCTGCTCAGCTCCATAAACAAACCATTTTTCATCAACTTCAACAGCATCTTCATCATGGATCTTCAAATCTGTAAGTTGATACGTATTAGTAAACATGCTATAGCCTAAATCTCAATGGTATCAATCACAAAAGTTAAGCTAATTTTGTTTTGAGAATTACCTTGTAACAAAAAGGCATATTCATCATTACAGCTTCTTAATTTCCAGAATGTCTTACCATTGCTATCCAAGTACTCAGGCTCAATTCTCACTGTATCACAATGTTGGTTCCCTACAATGTTAAAAGAAGATAAAAAAATGTCAACCATTACAGTAGCAGAAACATTAAACTCTTACAAACGAAATAGTAGTTGCTTTTTTCATGAATAATATTGTTTATCACGCCATGAGCAGCAACCACGCTAATGACAGCAATTAGTCACAATACAATTGGTTGATCACACCATGGATACAAAGAAGTTTCCCTATAGTAGTAAGTTGATTAACACAAGCCATATGGTTTCAACACTCCATTCAAGGTTCATTTGCAACGACTCAACTCAGTGCAGATACTCAGGGAGATAGATGATAAGTGTAGAATGTAAACAAGATGTGCAAAATAATAATTGCATTCAAGATCAGCATATCATGCAGTTAAAAATACTAGAGTCTACAATGCTTATATAGTGTATACTTAGCCAGAGTGTATTACTAATAATAGAAAAACCAACCATCAAATTCTTTTTCATTTTCTTGAGCTATTTTTTACTTATTTACAACTTAGGTACTCTTTTTAATTACACACAACAACCCAAATATTACTCAGAATCAGATTAAAGAAATTTATGCATTAATTGATTAAAAGTTAGAGGATATGAGAAACTCATAAAAATCACAACATACGTTTAGGAATTGTGCCTTTTGCCTCAATCAACTCAGCATGAGCTTTAGTTGCTTCACTTTTTATCTTTGCAATAAGAGCATCATGTTCTGAAATTGAGAGGTTAGCTCCATTTGATACAACAGCTTTTGCAATCTCATCCTGCAACTTTTGCTTAAGACTTCTTTCCTGTAGATAACATGTACACCACAATATGAACACCATGTGACAGTTTGCAGTTGCACCAATCCAAAAACAAAACACCTTGTGCAATCTTACCTTTTCCTTGGCTTCAGAAACCTTAGACTTTGCTGCTTTCTTTTCTTCAGCAAATCTTGCATTTTGATCATCTATATAATTCCTTAGCTTCCTGAACATATCAAAGCAAGTTCCAACCACTTTAAACAGGATAAAGACTATTATTCATAAGTAAAGGGAAGAAAAAAAAAATAATATAGATAAGCAAAAAAGTAACAGGAAAGTTCTCAACATTTTTTTGTGTAAACTTTAAATACTTACATCGTACCCAAAGCTTCATCACAAATAAAATTCAGAAGGATAAGCTTTTTGGACAAGTCCAAATCATAATATCCACTTATGCCTTTATTAAGCCAATCCGACGGAAATTCTTCTAGTACAAGATCAGATTCAGTAATTAAATCTTCCAAAACTTTCAACCATGAGTTTTTTCCATTGCTAGCAGTTAAGGATGAAGACCTACACAAAAAAGTTATCCAAAAATAACAACGGTTATTCCAAGCAACCTATATAAAGTAAAACCCTCTCACCCTTAAAAAATGAAGTAATAAACAAAAAGTCAAATGGGATAAACTCACTCAGTTTCTGAATCAGATTCAGAATCAGATACTATCATAGTCAACAGTTTGATTTGGAACTCAACCACTAAGGTGTTTTGTCCACGTCGCAAATTTTGCTTACGTATCAATGCTCTTAGAATAGCTCCCGCTTCTCCTTTCTTGACATCAAGAGCCTAATTATACAGGGGAACAAATGTGAGAAAACTTCATAGCCATATTAAGTGGATGTAACCGTATTAAGTGTGAAATAAGATTAGTTAAGCTATAAAAGCACAGTTATGTCCAGAGAATTTAATTCAATTTAAAGGAAAAAATCAATTAAATGACTAACTGCAGAGTAAATCTAAGGATTGGTTTTAGGATTACATGACATTAAAAAAATGGTAAGTAGTCCCAACTATAGCATAACCATTATTAATTTGATTGTAGAATCTAATATCAAGAAGTAAGTTGGACCGCACCTAAACCAAACTAAACCTAAAAGAAGCAAAAAATCACTTGCTGACTAGACCAACAAACTATGATTTGTGACCACTAATAGCACTAAAAGAATTTGCAACAATCAAAATATTCAGTTTGTCAACTACTAGATGCAGCAGTAAATTGTAATTAATCAAACAAAGATTCAAGAAAAAATTCAACATCAGAACAAACTGAGTTCTAATATTCATAAATAAAGGGATACCTTTCCAAACACTCTGCAGAATTCTAAAAACTGCAATGCATTCCCAACATCTTCTGGTGCAAACTCGATGTCTAATATTTTAGTCATCTCAGTGCCAAGGGGGAAAGGAATTTCTTCCTTAATTTTTTCTTCATGCATAACTTTAGCATTTGTTTCGGACTTGGCACCAGCATTGTCACCATCTCCTATCACAACAGTGCCTGAGCAATTTTTCTCATGCATTAGATTAGAAATCAAGAAAAATCATTTGCGGCCCAAGCATTAGGACCATCAATCTTACTATAAATCATACCATGATTCTCCCCTACTCTTGTTCCCATTTCAGCAATTGCTTTTGGTTTCACTTCACCCTCTGAAACTACATTACAAAGTTTAGGCTTTTTTGATTTCTTGTTTTGGCAAGCATCATCAACACTGTTGCCATTGGATATTTCCTTTAAGTTTTCCCGCTTCACTTTCTTGGTTTTCTCACGTCCAACCTTTGAAGCATTAACTCCACCTAAGGAGTTTTCTTTCCCAGGTTCACTTGATAGACCCAAGACAACCTCCTGTAGAATACAACAAATATAAAAACCAAGCATAATAACTATTTTGAAAATCAACACATTTTTGCTTCTGTCGTCATTAGTTTGAATTGCATACATGAAGAGAAAACTTATTAACCATCAATCAAAGTAAACTTATGTGTCTACTGCAGAAAATGGAGAAAAAATCAACAAACCTTTCCCAGAGTAGCTTCCTTTAACTTTTTCCGGTTCATTGTCTTGGTTTTCTCATTTTCAACCTTTAAACCTATGTTTTCACCTACTGAATTCTGCTTCCCAGGTTCCCCGGATAGATCCACTACAAGCTCCTGTAATATATTACAAATATGAAAATCAATCATAAAAATTACTATGAAAATCAACACATTTTTGCTTCTGTCATCATTACTTTGAATTACATACATGAAGAGAAAACATATTAACCATCAATCGAAGTAAACTTATGTGTCCACTGCAGAAAAATGGAGAAAATCAACACACCTTTTCCAGAGTATCTTCCTTTAACTTTTTCCGCTTCATTGTCTTGGTTTTCCCATTTTCAACCTTTAAACAAATGTTTCCACCAACTGAATTCTTCTGCTTCACGGGTTCCCCAGATAGATCCACTACAAGCTCCTATATTATATAACAGATATGAAAATCAAGCATAAAAAACTACTATGAAAATCAACACATTTTTGCTTATGCCATCATTAGTTTTAGTAGCATACATAAAGTGGAACCTTATTAACAATCAAACACAGTTAACTTATGTGTCAACGACAGAAAAATGGAGAGAAAATCAACACACCTTTTCCAGAGTAGGTTCCTTTAACTTTGTCTGCCTCACTTTTTTGGTTTTCTCTATTTCAACCTTTAAACCTTTGTTTCCGCCAAGTAAATTCGGCTTCCCGGGTTCCCCTGATAGATCTACCACAAGCTCCTGTATTATATAACAAGTATGAAAATCAATCATAAAAACTACTATGGAAATCAACACATTTTTGCTTCTGCCATCATTAGTTTCATTTGCACACATAGAAGGAACCTTATTAACCATCAAACACAAAGTTAACTCATGTGTCAACTACAGAAAAATGAAGAGAAAATCAACACACCTTTTCCATAGTAGCTTCCTTTATAGGCAAAACCACAGCATTGTTCGATTCCAAACTTTCAGAAGCCTTCTTTCTAAGCATTGCTGACACAGAGTTAAAACCCGATGCCTTGGCTGAATGAACTAGCATACCAGTTGGTTGTTCACCTCTTTTTTTCCTATAAGGTTACTCTTCTTTCAGAACCAACACACAAAATGGTACAAAATGAAAACCACAACACCAAACTCAAAACAGATATTGAAACCACAACTTACATGCAAAAACTGCAGTTGCAAATGCCTCTGCACTTTGGGCACATCCAATCATTCAATAGTTCTACCTCTTCTGCCTTTTCACCATATCTAAATTTAACACACAAATATCATCGGCATAAGAAAAAACACAATAAATTAATCTACTTTTGTACTCTAATAAAATAGAATAATTCTGAAAATAAAAACTAAATTATAAATAAAAAATATAAGCCAAACCTGTTCAAGAGGCACTTGTGGCAGAACCTAATTTGGCAAGGGTTCCCAGTTCTTGGATTCTTACAAGCAGCAGAAAAATCTCTTGTTTTTTGCCGACACTTCAATTTGGAAAACCAAGGAAACAAACGCATTAGGATCAAAATGAACTTCAAACTGAAAATCAATGACAGACACAGTTTCTAGCCAGTCAAATTAAACCTCAAAACAACACCATTCTACAAACCATCAACAAGGTTCTCATTTTTCATATAATTCCCATAATAAGTCATATACAATTCCCATAATAAGTCAATGTTCAAATTGTGCTCTCGCCAAAATTACCACATCTCAGAATAAGAAATCACATCTCAAAATAAGAAAACACATGAACAGAGTAAACCTTCAAATATAATCACCCTACAACCTATCAAAGAAATTTTCAATTTTTCACATTTACATGTGTAGAGCTAACAATATACTCGCAAACCAATTACAACATCTGTTTCTGCTGGCAACACTTCAAACACCAATTTTAGCCGATTGATTAAACCCCATTAATCACATTAAAAATAAACAGATGATTAATCAGCTCGTTTTCTAAACTCACAAAAATCAGTTCAAATCCCAATACAGTGTCAGTTCAATACATTATCTGCTACAACATTATTAAGCGCACATTGTGGTTGACCAATTTGTGTTTCCTATACTCACAATTTTACTTCCTCGGTTCAATTCATTATCTATGACAACATTATTAAGCACTGACAGAGCATGAAAAATTACTGAACAAACTAAATTCAAAGAATTTGCTTTAATTAACTTGGGGTTAAAAAACGATATTCAACAGAAACATGGGTCTTAAGCTAACATTATACTCGGTGCAAACCAACAACGAAATACTTCAAACGCCAAATATGGCCCATTAACTAAACTCCATAATCAGATTCACAAGAAAAACAGAATATCAATCTTTTCAATAATCACATTCACAAAAAACAGCTCAAGTCCCTTCTTCAGAGCAAAATCAAGCGCACACTATTGTTGACACGACACTAGCACGTCGACACTAGTAATAATTTCAGAAAATGAAATAATTGAATGTAGCTACAACACAAACATGAACACCGAAATTGGTACTTACACGTCAACACCAATAATAATCTAAAAAAATAAAAATAATTAAATGTAACCATACATATAAATATCATGTCAATGTCGATGCTACATAGATCTGAACTCCAAGAATATGTTTTAATAAATAAAAAAAATAAATTTATGCATATTAATATGTTATCATTACAAACCCAGAATCAAATCAACTAAGGAAACAACAAACAATCAAAGAAGCTTAGAAATTAATTCACAATCTAAACGTACTAAGCACCAATACAGAGACACCTGACACAACACTGACACGCCGGTTCCGGTAATAATTTGAGTAACTAAAATAATTGAATATAATCACATGTGTAAGTGTCCGTGCTACATATATCTAAACTTGAAAAAAAAAAAAAATTTGAAGAAAAAAAATTGTATGTTTATATGTAATAATCAGAAACCTTATAAGCTGAATCAAATCAACAGAAAATGAAGAAATAACGAAAAATCAAAGAAGCTAAGAAATGAACCTGATGACAAGTTTTGCCATTAGCAGAATCATAGATTCGATTTCCAACAACACGAACTCCGCATTTATTGCTCCGATTCAATTTCTTTCCATTCGCATCAACCACGTTCACGTTCAGATCTTGTGAAGATGAATCGATTTCCATTTTGGTAGCGATAATCGATTTTGAAAATAAGCGAATCTGGGGTTTAAGCGAAATAGGTTTTGAAATTGAAATGAAGTAGCGGTAGATTGAAAATGATGAGAAAAGTGATTATTATTAATAAAGTTTTGAAATTTTGGGTTCCCTCTTTCTAGTGAGGTGGCGGGAAGAGTGAAAAGATTGAAAATTAATTTTTGGATTTGTGTACTATGTTTGGTTTTAGTTTTGGATGAGTCAAAACTCAAAAGTGATTTTAGAATGATAAAATTGATTTTGACATGTTTGCATGTTTAAAGTAGAATTGATTCAAATGTGTATGTTTGGTTTTGCTTTGATAATAATTGATTTTAAATAAATTGATTTTGTAAAATTGATTTTGATTGAAAATGAGTTGCATGTAAAGTGGGTACGTTTGGTTCTGCTTTTAATAATTTATTTTAAATAAATTGATTCTATAAAATTGATTCTGATTGGAAATGAGTTGCATGTAAAGTGGTATGTGTTTGAATACATTTATATAAAAATAAATTGAATTATAAATTTGTGTGTTAAAATCAATTCTAGAATCAAAAGTTACAAATAGTAGCTTCAAGTAGAATTGATTTTAGTCCCCAAAATTAATTTCTCAAAAAAATGTCAGATATAATTTTATAGAGTTATAATTGCTTTTGGCATTTGACAAGCTCTTCTAAGACATCTAAACGTGAAATCAAACAATCTTAGCCTTGAATTTGACTTCTAGATTTGATTTTAGCCTTGAATTTACTGTTCAATTCATGTTTACCTATCCAAACATGAGAGGTTGTGGGCCTGTTTGCACAGACTCATAGCAGACCCTAGTTCTCGCTCTTGCAAGGAAGGTTGTGGGTCAGATGAATCCGTTGACCATTTGTTCTTAGAATGTGATTGATTTGGTAAAGTTTGAGCTCCGATTTCAATCTGGCTCAGTATTTTTAGCGTTATCTCTAATTCTGCTTCTGACAGTGCCACCTAGTTTAGCATAATTTGGTTTTTGTTGTAAAAGGATTCGGTCAAGTCATCGTCTTATTAGGCATGCATGTCTTTGAAGTATTTCGAAGAAGAGAAAAGCTCATATTTTTCGTAATAAGGAGCTTTCGGTTCATCAAGTGCTTGATAACGTAAAAGTGTTAGTCTTTCAATGGCTTAAAAATGTTGGTCAAAAGACATAATAGGAAGAAGCAATTGAGTGGTGTATCTCAATTGAAATCTCAGGAGCAAAAAAATCGCGAAGATACAAAAGGAACAAAGCATGAGTTAAATGCAAGTAAATTTATTAATATTGATGAGATCATTATAGATAATGATTCTAGGAGTGAAGATCACATGTTGCATAAAAAATTCCATCAAATGAGGGAAGCACGTCAAAGCGTGATGGGTTTATGGGAATGATAGTTTGCAAGCCTTTGAAGTAGACATTAACTCTCAAACTAGGGACCGTAATAAATTAGGAGGTAGAAATCCTCAATTTGGGTCTGATTTAAGGAATGTAAAATAACATGTTAGGCGTGGATGAAAGAGTGATCTCATTATCACTAACCCAATTAAAATTTTGTCTCGGTCAAAACCAATATCATATATCACTAAGGAACCATTTCCTGTACATGTTTTAGTATATACATGCTACAAATTTGGCGGAGAATCACATCAAGAAACGAACAGATGATCAACAGGGTTATACATTTCCTGATATGCGATTTTTGGGCTCTTAGAGTGATGTAGTGATAGGGAAGGATTATATTCGAGAACAGAGGAATGCCATCTTTTTTAATTTTCTTTCTATTTTTGTTGTCTTTTTTATTCAGCTGGATCAAGTTTATGGACCCTACACTTTTGTTTATCTTTTTTTCAAAAATGATTTTGTGCACTGATGACAGGTCATCTTACGTTATTTTTAGCATATTTTTCAATCATTTTCAATTAATTTTTATCCATAGTAAAGGAGTATTAGGACAATTGTTTGTGGTTTTTGGGACATTTATAATGTTTTTTATATTGAGTCATGTAATTCTAGTTTTTCCCAAAACATAGCAATTCTAGGGTGTTTTGATGTAATTCAAGAAGAAATCATGCAAATCGGCAAAGCAAAACATTTGAAGACTTGTGAAGACTTTGGGAAGATCATGAATAAAGATTCAAGAGGCCTCAGAAGACATACAAAGGGAGGAATTATGTTCCCAAGTCCCAAGACATCTTATATGGAAGCAAACACTCAAAAAGACGAAGAAACAGTCGAATACGCACAAAACTACACACTCATGCGTCTTGAGCATTCTATCAGGCGTCTTGAGTTTTCCTCATGCACCTTGAGAATGGCTCATGCATCTAGAGCACACAAATTGTGCATATGCGCCCCAGCCATGCTCCTTGAGTATGCTGGGAGTAGGTCAGAACTGATTTTTTTCTTCTACTTTTTAGTGGAAAAAGCTCAATTTTTCGACCCAAACCTAGTTGGAAACTTGCCTATAAATACAATTTCTCTCATTCACAATTTCTCATTCAGAATGAAGCGGTTCAAGAGGAAGGCAAGTGTAAGGCCCCAATCCCCGAGAACATAAATATAAAGATAAATCACGCATTTATCCTACATTGGAACTTTACTAATTCAACACATGTCTCATATCAAATAGCCTTTATAAAATTTTCATAAACTTAATCATATCACAGCGGAATAAAACATAATTAACATCCAAGCAAATGTCATGTCTCGGTCATAACATATAAATCAACATAATTATCTCAACAAAGTTTGATCCAAAAATCTCATAGCATAACATAAATAAAACCCCAAGTCCTAATCAGAGCTCCTAGACTAGACTCCAAAGCAAAAAACTCGAGTGTAGGCAAACGCCATCCTCGGCATACTCACGAGCAAGCTATTCTTCTACCTGCAAGTCTACATCCACAAGGGTTGAACCCACGGATGAGGCGACAATAAAGCCACTGGAGGGTAAGATATATGCTTAACATAAAGGAATAATAAACGCATGTATGTCAGATAAGCCACATCAACAATTATCACATATACATTTAAATAAGCAAACATGGTTACATAACTCAACATTTATATCATATTCATATTCAATTATAATCTCAATCACAATCTCCAATCATATATCAAGCATTCAAGATTCATTAAGTATCAACAATTAATTTACAATTTAGTCACAATCACTAGAACTTATCCATTAAGCATTTACCACAAAAAATGCACAAGTTCACGCCAAGACATTACCAAACACGACTTCTATGAATGTAATGCACCTAACACGACTCTATATGTTTTACGGTACCGCCACCGATGAACTCCTCGAGATCTAAAACCCCGCAATGAATTCACCATACAATCGTCAATGAAATCCCCGAGATCTAAAACCCCGCAATGAAATCACTATATCACCACACCAGACTGACTTATGAATGCATGGACCCACAAAGAGACTCGACAGTGCTCACCAAACATACTCATCATTTGTTATACAATTCACTCAGTCATATAACATATCAACACCAAATTATCACCTAACACATTATCAAATCACTAAGGCCACACATCAAGTCAAGTAATTAAACATCATCATCATTTAATCAAACATCGTCACTTAACTCAACAATTACTCATCACATTCACATCATTAAGAGTTCAACAATTACACGTCTTCAAATAACACATCTTTATATAACACATCTATTACATCAGTAAATAACACATCAACACATACCATCAAATAATTCATCATTGATACATCAGAAAATCATTTAATTACAATTAACAATAATAACTCTTTATTATTATTATTATATAATTAAAAATAATAATGGTTAAATAATAATATATAATAATCAAGAAAATAGCATGTGCAATTTTAGTACAACTAATTCACCGAAAAATGCATATCGTGTAGAATTTGGAAATTAATATTGATTAATTCAAAACTATTTTGAATTGCCAATTTTGAGCTAATCTCGGTAACGAAACCTAAAATAAAATAATCTTTTGAAACGGTTTCAAGACTTGTATGCACACTGATTACACAAGATGCGGAACAAATCAAAACAATAACAAGTAGCCTAAAGTACATATGCATAATTAATTCATAGCACATCATCTGAATAAGGTAATTCGGCATAACAATTGAATCTCATAAAATCACAGATTAACAAAGATTCATCACAATTTATAAACTACAATAAAATTTATAGTTATAACAACACAATTAATCATAATTCATAAAATTAAGCTATAATCTAAAAGCTCCCAAACACGCAATTGTTTCTTAAACCCATATGTTAATCATAATCTCTCATCTTACCTTAGTTTCCTCGCTATTCTTGCTATTCTTAGTGCAATCCTCTCCTTCCCCTTTGATTCTCTAGCTTTCCTCTTCTCCAACCTTTTTCTCTCTATCTCTCTTGCCTCTCAAAAGTTTTGTGAATAATGAATAACCTATTTCACTCACCACTAACTAGTGTATTTATAGTAGGTTTCTAGGGTTTGTTACAATTTCAAATATATATTTTAAAACAAGATTTGTTACCTTTTTAAAATAAAATAAGGTTTGTTACGATTAACTCACAATATTTTTCTCTACACTTTTACTTCACTTAAACCCCCTTATTACTTATACACCACTATTTTCAAATATCCAAATTCTAAACTTCTAACATATTTCAAATTTGCCACTACCTCTCAAATTACCAAAATACCTTTTAACTCCCAAAATTCAATAAATCACCAAAATAAACAATTAAATAAATAAATCCTAAAAATCGGGCTGTTACAACTCTACCCCCTAAAAGAATTTTCGCCCTCGAAAATTACCTGAAGGAAACAACTCCGGATACGACTCCTTCATCTTACTCTCCAACTCCCAAGTTATGCTCTCTCCCGTAGGACCTCCCCAAATCACCTTTACCAAAATGATCTCTTTCCCACGTAACTGCTTAACCTCTCGTCCTTCAATATTCAACGGCATCGTCTCAACGGTCAAATTCTCTCTTACTTCCAAATCATCCACTTGAATCACATGAGACGGATCATACACATACTTCCTCAATTGAGACACATGAAACACATCATGAAGATTCGACAACGACGGTGGTAACGCAATCCGATACGCTACAGCTCCAACTCTCTCCATAATCTGATAAGGTCCAACAAAACGCGGCATCAACTTCCTCGACTTCAAAGCTCTCCCGACGCCTGTAACTGGATTCACTCTCAAAAACACATGATCTCCGGATTGAAACTCAATATCCTTCCTCCTCTTATATGATAACTCTTCTGCCTACTCTGAGATGCCTTCATCTTCTCCTGAATCATCTTAACATTCTCCGTAGTCTGCTGAACTACTTCCGGTCCAATCAAAGCACCCTCGCCTGACTCAAACCAACACAACAACGTTCTACATCTCCTACCGTACAATGCTTCAAAAGGTGCCATACCAATACTCGAATGAAAACTGTTGTTGTAGGTAAACTCAATCAATGGTAAACATTCACTCCAACTTACACCTTGCTCCAGAACACAAGCTCTCAACAAATCTACCAAAGACTGAATAGTCCTCTCCGATTGACCATCAGTTTGAGGATGATAAGCAGAACTCAATCTCAACTTAGTCCCCAAAGCTTCTTGCAAACTCTGCCAAAACTTCGACGTGAACCTCGGATCTCTATCTGACACAATGCTAGACGGAATACCATGCAACTTCACAATCTGCTCGATGTAGATCTCGACCAACTTCTCTAAGGACATACTAACTTTGATCGGATAAAATGCGCTGATTTCGTCAACCGATCGACAATCACCCAAATTGAATCGTAACCCTTTGCAGTCTTCGGCAAACCACTCACAAAATCCATAGAAATGCTATCCCACTTCCACTCCGGCACAAACAACGGTTGCATCATTCCAGACGGCTTCTGATGTTCAACCTTTGACTTCTGACAAACCAAACAAGCATAAACAAACTCAGCAATATCCTTCTTCATTCCTGGCCACCAAAATAACTTCTTCAGATCTTGATACATCTTCGTTGCTCCAGGATGAATACTCAAACTACTCCGATGACCTTCTTCCAAAATCTTACGCTTCATCTCAGGTACATCGGTACACAAACTCGACCACGAAATCTCAGAACTCCACTCTCATCCAATCCAAAGTCTACCTTCTTGCCTTGGTTAACCAACACCAAATGATCCACAAGCTGCAAATCCACTTTCTGACCCTCTTTGATTTCCTCAAGAATGTTACTCGTCAGTTTCAACATCCCTAACTTCACACCATTCGGAGTCAGCTCACTCACCAAACTCAGATCTCGGAACTGCTCAATCAACTCCAACTCTTTCACCATAAGCGCCGACATGTGCAACGACTTCCTACTCAAAGCATCCGCTACTACATTCGCCTTACCGGGATGATAACTCAACTTAAAATCATAGTCTTTCAAGAATTCCATCCAACGCCTCTGCCTCATATTCAACTCCTTCTGATCAAACAGGTATTTCAAACTCTTATGATCACTACACACCTCAAATTTTGAACCAAAGAGATAATGCCTCCAAATCTTAAGCACAAACACTACTGCCGCTAATTCCAAATCGTGGGTCGGATAATTCCTCTCATGAACTTTCAACTGCCTCGATGCATACGCCACCACTTGACCATTCTGCATAAGCACACCGCCTAAACCCATCTTCGAAGCATCACAATACACAACAAAAGGATCCTTCGCACTCGGCAAAACTAAAACAGGCGCAGTCGTCAACCTCTTCTTCAACTCTTGGAAACTCTCTTCGCACTTCGAATCCCACACAAAAGCTTGAC
The DNA here is from genome assembly GCA_018208015.1 of Medicago ruthenica. NCBI lineage: Eukaryota > Viridiplantae > Streptophyta > Magnoliopsida > Fabales > Fabaceae > Medicago > Medicago ruthenica. The sequence goes on along the minus strand of CM031376.1, from coordinate 72,660,696 downwards.
CCTTACGAGTCAACTGTGTCAACGGCAAAGCTAACTTCGAAAATCCTTCAATAAACTTCCGATAATAACCGGCCAAACCCAAGAAGCTTCTAATATCAAAAACAGACTTCGGCGTATCCCACTGCAACACCGCATCAATCTTCGACGGATCAACTGCTATTCCACCTCTAGAAATAACATGACCAAGAAAACTCACTTCTCGCAGCCAGAACTCACACTTCGACAACTTGGCATACAACTCATTCTCTCTCAAAGTTTGCAACACGATCCTCAAATGCTTCGCATGCTCCTCTTCAGACTTCGAATACACCAAGATATCGTCTATAAACACCACCACAAAATGATCCAAATAAGGATGGAAAATTCTATTCATATATTCCATGAATACACCGGGTGCATTAGTCACACCAAAGGGCATCACAGAATACTCATAGTGTCCATACCTCGTTCGAAATGCAGTCTTAGGCACATCCTCCGACTTCACTCTTATCTGGTGATATCCGGATCTCAAATCAATCTTACTAAACACCTGAGCACCAACCAACTGATCCATCAGATCATCTATCCTTGGAAGAGGATACTTGTTCTTAATCGTCACCTTATTCAACTGCCGATAATCCACACACAACCTCATACTACCATCCTTCTTCTTGACCAACAACACTGGCGCTCCCCACGGCGAAACACTAGGCCTGATGAACTTCTTTTCTAACAACTCTTCCAACTGTTTCTTCAGCTCACCCAACTCAGAAGCAGACATCCGATACGGCGGCGCCGATATAGGACTAGTTCCAGGTACAACATCAATCACAAACTTTACTTCCCTCTTCGGCGGTAAGTCAGTAATGTCATTTGGAAAAACATCCACAAACTCATTCACTACCGGCAAATTGTTGAGTATTTTGGTGTTGGCTGCATGTTTTGGCAAATCCAATGTGTTGAATAGAAGCATCTCAATGTCTAGAACAAGTCTTCAGTTGCAAGAAATTCATTTTGAAGCTGTTCAGAAGCTCTTTCGCCCTTCAGAAGCTGTAAGTTACTTCAGAAGCTGAAATGTGCTTCTGAAGCATCAGACGCACTGTAGCTGTGTTGACTTTTGTTGACTTCTTCAAAAGCTGTACTTTTTCAAGTTATTTTTGCGCAAATCTTGGCGAGATTTATCAAGGATTTATCCACGCATATTGCTTCTAGAATGCTGGTTGATTTGAAGAAGATTTATTGAAGATTTGGCTCGTTTTTATGCAAGCTCGTATTTTACTGATGTAATCTTTAAAAGATACAATGCTGGTTTATTTACTTGCTCATTGGATCTTTTATAATTCAGAAGTAAATCAATTCTGAAGATTGGGTGCATAATTAAGTGTCTTGCTGAAGGTTATAAAAGGAGGAGTGTTGCTGCTATTCAAGAGACACGAAATATAGAGTTATAATTCAGAAATTGAGTCTGTGTGTTAAACTTAGATTTTTTTTTGTGCACCACTCATTGTTTGAGTTGGTTTAGAGTTTTTATTGAGTTGTAAATTCATTCTAAGCCTGTAGGTACGAATGAAGGTTTGTTATTGAAGTTTTATTCAGAACTGGGTAGTTTTCAGGGTTGTTCAAGTGGCTGGGTTGCAGTTGCTTGAATAGGAAGTTAGTGGTCACTAATACTCAAGAGTTGGGTAGAAATCTGACTAGGTGGAGGTTGATTGCTTAGGATAGGAATTGGGAGTCAGTGTCTGAGTCTTAAGGATTAATTCCAATAGTGGATTTCCTTCCTGGATTGGTATCCCCCATAGTAGGAGGTGTTTACTCCGAACTGGGTTAACAAACCTTGTGTTCTTTTAGCTTTCCTGCACTTTTAATTTCTGCTGCTTATCTGTTTTTAATTGTGCTAAGTTAGGTTCAGAACCAGTTTACTCTTTATTATTGCCTAGCCAGAATTTCAATTGGCATCAGAGCAGGCACCCTGCCTGTGTTTTGGGTGAGATCCAGAGGAGTTAATTGCTGGCAAGCATGGATAGAGAAGGAGGCTATGTCAACAGACCACCCCTACTTGATAGCACAAATTATGAGTACTGGAAATTCAGGATGTGTGCATTCCTGAAATCCATTCAGCAGAACTTGGAAAACTGTGATTAAAGGCTGGGATCATCCTGTGGTTTTGGACAAAGATGGTAACAAAACTGGAGTTTTGAAGCCTGAAGAGGAGTGGACCAAAGCTGAAGATGACTTGTCTCATGGGAATTCAAAAGCCTTGAATGCAATTTTCAATGGTGTTGACAAAAACATGTTCAGACTCATCAAGCAATGTACAGTTGCAAAGGATGCCTGGAAAATCTTAAAAACAACTCATGAAGGAACCTCTAAAGTGAAGGTGTCCAGACTCCAGTTGCTGACTACTAAGTTTGAGAACCTGAAGATGATGGAAGATGAAACTATTCAGGATTTCTACATGAATGTGCTGGACATGGCAAATTCCTTTGATTCACTTGGGGAAAAGATGTCTGATGAAAAGATAGTAAGAAAAATCCTCAGGTCCCTGCCCAGAAGATTTGATATGAAGGTTACAACCATAGAAGAAGCTCATGACATCACCACCATGAAGGTTGAGGAGCTGATTGGGTCTTTGCTTAATTTTGAGACTGCATTCTGCAAACAGCCTGATAAGAAAGGGAAAGGAGTAGCATTTGCAGTTAATTCAGGAGCTGATGATCAACAAGAGTCTGATGAGAAGGATAATGATTTATCAGAAGCTCTAGTGTTGCTTGGAAAACAATTCAACAAAATTCTGAAGAAGGTTGACAGAAAATCCAAAACCAAAGGTCAGAATTTCAGATTCAATAATAACAAGAAGCAACAAACTGATGAGAAGAAGACCAAGTCTGAGGAGAAAAGTAACCAAGCCAAAGGTGTGCAGTGCTTTGAGTGTGATGGGTATGGACATATCAAGTCTGAATGTCCTACTTTTCTTAAAAAGCAGAAGAAAAGCCTAGCTGTTTCATGGTCTGATGAAGATTCAGAAGAAGACTTTGAGAATGAATCTGCTAAGGGTGACACAAGTCTCATGGTTAAGTTACAGTCTTAGAAGTCAGAAGCTCTTACAAAGTCTGAACCAGTTTTAGAGTCAGAAACCTTTTCTGAGTCTCAGAGTCTGAAGCTTCATCTATGTTTGAAGTTGCAAAGTCCTCATATGATGAACTAGCTGACAACTACAGGAAGCTGTATACCAGAAGTGCTGAAGTTTGCAAACAAGTCCTGGATCAGAAGGAGACCATATGTCAACTAGAGGCTGAAAAAGGTGAACTGTTGGTTCAGAATTCAGAATTGAAAGAAGAAGTGAATCAACTAAATTCCCAACTTGAGCATATGAAAAAGCAGGTTAGAATGATGAATACTGCTACTAATGTGTTGGAGGAAATTTTAGATGCTCAGAAACAAGGAAAAACTGGTTTAGGATTTGTGGATGAGAGTCTGAACCTCAAGCAGAAAAATCCAGTTAAACAGTTTGTTCCTGCTACTCAGACTCATGATCCTATGATTGGAACATCTAAGATGAGACCTCAGAAGGTAGCCCAGATGCAAGGACAGAAGCAAACTCAGATGAGACCTCAGAAGCATATTCAGATGAGACCTAAGAAGCATGTTCAGATGCAACCCCAGAAGTTCAACAGAAGAAGGAGGAATCATACCTGGACCTGTCATCATTGTGGTAAGAAGGGACACATTAAACCTTTTTGCTTCAAACTGTATGGTTATCCTGAACACTTTCAATATAGAAGAGTGCAACCAGCTGCACCCAGACACAATGTTCAGAAGGTGTGGAAACCTAAGGTTCAGAATGTAGGCCTGATTGCTCATACCTCATTGAGAGCCACTTCTAGAGAGGATTGGTACTTTGATAGTGGTTGTTCAAGGCACATGACTGGTGTGAAGAAGCTGCTGAGCAATATCAAACCTTATTCCAGAAGCTATGTGACATTTGGTGATGGAGCAAAAGGTGAGATACTGGGTATTGGTGATTTAATCAGTGAAGGCTTACCTAGACTGAATGATGTGCTGTTGGTGAAAGGTTTAACTTCTAATCTGATCAGTATTAGCCAACTTTGTGATCAAGACTTAAAGATTAATTGCAACAAGCAAGAGTGTTTTGTGACTGATCAAGAAGGTAAGGTTCAGATGAGGGGCTGCAGATCCAAAGATAACTGTTATTTATGGGTGTCTGAAGAAGAAAGAAGCCTGACTTCTTGTCTCATGAGTTCAGAAGAAGAAGTCAGACTCTGGCACCATAAATTGGGTCATCTGCATCTGAAAGGCATGAAGAAAATCCTAAGTACTGAAGCTATCAGAGGTGTACCTAATCTAAAGATCAATGAGGACAGTGTTTGTGGTGATTGTCAAATTGGGAAACAAACAAGAAAGTCTCATCCCAGATTAGTTCACCAGGTAACTACTAAAGTACTAGAACTTGTTCATATGGATTTAATGGGGCCAATGCAAGTTGAAAGTATAGGAGGAAAAAGGTATGCTTTTGTTATGGTTGATGACTACTCAAGATTCACATGGGTTAACTTTGTTAGAGAGAAGTCTGATACTTTTGAAGTGTTTAAAGAGTTATGCATTCAGTTACAAAGAGAGAAAGAATGTGGAATTGTCAGAATCAGAAGTGATCATGGCAAGGAATTTGAAAACAAGAGTTTTTTCAGAATTCTGTGCTACAGAAGGAATAAAACATGAGTTTTCTGCACCTATAACACCCCAGCAAAATGGTGTAGTTGAGAGGAAGAATAGGACATTAGCAGAATGTGCAAGGGTTATGCTACATGAAAAGAAGCTGCCTTATATGTTTTGGACTGAAGCTATGAACACTGCATGTTATATCCATAATAGAGTTACTCTGAAGAAGGGAAAAGCTTGTACCTTATATGAATTATGGAAAGGAAGAAAGCCAATTGTGAAATACTTTCATGTGTTTGGGAGCAGATGTTACATTTTGGCTGACAGAGAAAATAGGAGAAAACTGGACCCAAAGTCTGATGAAGGTATATTTTTGGGATATTCAGTAAACAGCAGAGCCTATAGGGTGTTTAACTCAAGAACTAAAGTTGTAATGGAGAGCATCAATATTGTTATTGATGATCTGTCTGCTGAGAAAGAAAAGAATGAATCTGAAGTTATTCCAGAGTCTGAAGCCTCAGAAGAACAAACTTCAGAAGCAGAAAATCATCCAGAGTCTGAAGAAGCAGAAGTGCATCCAGATCATGATTCTGCTGCTAAAGGGCCATCTATTAGAGTTCAGAAGGATCATCCTAAGGAGCTTATCATTGGGAGTTTGGATCAAGGGGCCAGAACCAGGAGATCAGACTCAGCTGCTACTGATTCTTGCTTTGTGTCAAAGTTTGAACCTAAAAATGTGAAAGAAGCCCTAACTGATGAATTTTGGATTGAAGCCATGCAAGATGAGTTGAATCAATTCAAAAGGAGTGAAGTGAGGGATCTGGTTCCAAGACCTGAAGGGTTAAATGTGATTGGCACTAAGTGGATATACAAGAATAAGACAGATGAAAATGGTACTGTGGTCATAAACAAGGCAAGGTTAGTTGCTCAAGGTTATACTCAAGTAGAGGGACTTGATTTTGAAGAGACCTTTGCACCTGTGGCCAGACTAGAGTCCATAAGATTGTTGTTGGGTGTATCCTGCATTCTCAAGTTCAAGCTATTCCAGATGAATGTGAAGAGTGCATTTCTGAATGGATATTTGCAAGAAGAAGTATATGTTGAACAACCTAAGGGTTTTGTGGATCATCAATTTCCAGATCATGTTTACAAACTGAAGAAAGCCTTGTATGGATTAAAGCAAGCACCAAGAGCTTGGTATGAAAGACTGACTCAGTTTCTTGTGGCTCAAGGATACAGAAAAGGTGGTTCTGATCAAACTTTATTTGTGAAAGATGAGAGTGGGAGTCTGATGATTGCTCAGATCTATGTAGATGATATTGTGTTTGGTGGAATGTCTGACAAAATGGTTAAGTTGTTTGTCCAGCAAATGCAGTCAGAGTTTGAAATGAGTTTGGTTGGTGAGCTGACATATTTTCTTGGACTGCAAGTCAAGCAAATGGAAGATACAATCTTCATTTCTCAGAGTAAATATGCCAAGAACATAGTGAAGAAATTTGGAATGGAATCTGCTGCTCATAAGAGAACACCTGCTGCTACTCATTTGAAATTAACTAAGGATGAACATGGAGTTTCAGTAGATCAAAGCCAATATAGAAGTATGATAGGAAGCTTATTGTACTTGACTGCAAGCAGACCTGATATCACCTTTGCTATTGGAGTATGTGCAAGATATCAAGCTGATCCTAAGATGAGTCATCTGACACAAGTTAAAAGGATCCTGAAGTATGTGAATAGCACAAGTGACTATGGAATCATGTATTCACACAGTTCAAGTTCTGAACTGATGGGATATTGTGATGCTGACTGGGCTGGAAGTGCTGATGACAGGAAGAGCACTTCAGGAGGATGTTTCTTTCTAGGAAATAATTTAATTTCCTGGTTCAGCAAGAAACAAAACTGTGTTTCCTTATCAACTGCTGAGGCTAAATACATTGCTGCTGGGAGTAGTTGTTCACAACTGGTTTGGATGAAGCAGATGCTTGAAGAGTATAACATTGAACAAGGAACTATGACCCTATTTTGTGACAATTTGAGTGCAATTAACATCTCTAAGAACCCTATTCAACACAGCAGAACTAAACATATAGATATCAGACACCACTTTATCAGAAATCTTGTTGAAGATAAAATCATTCAACTGGAACATGTGGATACTGAAAATCAAATTGCTGACATTTTCACAAAGGCTTTAGATGTTAAACAGTTTGAAAATCTGAGGAGCAAGTTAGGTGTTTGTTTACATGAAGAATTATAGCAATTAAAGCAAACTGGATGTGAGGAAGATAGAGTACCTGCCAGCTTTTTTAATGCTAAGTGTTATGATGTGTCTGATCCTAAGTCTAAAGTTAAATCTGGAACAGATTTTGAAGATATTTCTGCAGTTTTCAATCCCTATGTGATGCATGTGTTTTGTCATAATTTTGTGGCTAAAAAGGGGGAGAAAAACCTGTGTTGGTGTTCAGAATGTATTCAGACATGTTTGTTCAGACCTCAGTTGTTTCAGAAGTTGTCTGTTTTGTTCAGATTTCATGACCAATGCAACATGAGATGTGAGTTTAGATATTGAGGGGGAATATGTGTCTCAGGGGGATTACAAGGTCATTAAATTCCTGAGTGTGATGTGTAGATGTTGCAGAAGCTGGTTTATCATTTTTCACTGCAGTTCAGAAGTAAGGGGGAGTTTTATGAGTTGCAGGGGGAGAGTTCAGATGCTGGAGTGGTTGTACATGTGTTTATTTAGTTGTGAAGCTTCAGGGGGAGTGTTTTAATGTGGTTGTAGTTATCCTGAAGTGATGCTGAATTTGTTCAGAAGCTGCATTGTGTGTATCAGTGTTCAGAAGCTGAAACTGATTGGTTTTTAATGTGAACATAGCTTGAATCCGCTGCTAATCTGTTTGCTATGTTATATTTTTGTGGAGTTCTTCATTGCTGAGTTAATTTTATGGGAGATTGAAGAACTTGGGTGTGTGAACATTGGTTTTAGCCAAAAATTTGCCAAAGGGGGAGAATGTTGAGTATTTTGGTGTTGGCTGCATGTTTTGGCAAATCCAATGTGTTGAATAGAAGCATCTCAATGTCTAGAACAAGTCTTCAGTTGCAAGAAATTCATTTTGAAGCTGTTCAGAAGCTCTTTTGCCCTTCAGAAGCTGTAAGTTACTTTAGAAGCTGAAATGTGCTTCTGAAGCATCAGACGCACTGTAGCTGTGTTGACTTTTGTTGACTTCTTCAGAAGCTGTACTTTTTCAAGTTATTTTTGCGCAAATCTTGGCGAGATTTATCAAGGATTTATCCACGCATATTGCTTCTAGAATGCTGGTTGATTTGAAGAAGATTTATTGAAGATTTGGCTCGTTTTTATGCAAGCTCGTATTTTACTGATGTAATCTTTAAAAGATACAATGCTGGTTTATTTGCTTGCTCATTGGATCTTTTATAATTCAGAAGTAAATCAATTCTGAAGATTGGGTGCATAATTAAGTGTCTTGCTGAAGGTTATAAAAGGAGGAGTGTTGCTGCTATTCAAGAGACACGAAATATAGAGTTATAATTCAGAAATTGAGTCTGTGTGTTAAACTTAGATTTTTTTTTGTGCACCACTCATTGTTTGAGTTGGTTTAGAGTTTTTATTGAGTTGTAAATTCATTCTAAGCCTGTAGGTACGAATGAAGGTTTGTTATTGAAGTTTTATTCAGAACTGGGTAGTTTTCAGGGTTGTTCAAGTGGCTGGGTTGCAGTTGCTTGAATAGGAAGTTAGTGGTCACTAATACTCAAGAGTTGGGTAGAAATCTGACTAGGTGGAGGTTGATTGCTTAGGATAGGAACTGGGAGTCAGTGTCTGAGTCTTAAGGATTAATTCCAATAGTGGATTTCCTTCCTGGATTGGTATCCCCCATAGTAGGAGGTGTTTACTCCGAACTGGGTTAACAAACCTTGTGTTCTTTTAGCTTTCCTGCACTTTTAATTTCTGCTGCTTATCTGTTTTTAATTGTGCTAAGTTAGGTTCAGAACCAGTTTACTCTTTATTATTGCCTAGCCAGAATTTCACAAATCACCAACTTGAACCTCATTCTCAACCTTTAACGAAGCAAACATCACAAACACTCGAGTCTCTCCACCCAACGACGCTCCTACTTGCCTTGCAGACAAAAACTTTCCTACATCACGCTCCTCCGGCTTAGGAAAAGTCACACTCTTCGTTAAACAGATGTTAACACCAAAAGTTAGCAACCAATCCATTCCAAAAATCACATCCATATGCTCCAAAGGCAAACAGACTAGATTCAGCTTGAAATCCACATCGCCAAAATTAACAGGACAACCAACGCAAACCAAGGAAGTGGTCACCGAGCCATTAGCTATGGTATCAATGACCATTCCCTTCGTCATAGAGGACAAAACTAAATTCAACTTCTTAGCACACTCAAGCGAAATAAATGAATGCGTCGCACCAGTATCAATAATAGCAAGCAAATGAGTGTTGTTAATAAAACACATACCTCTGATCAAATTGTCTGGCTCAGCTTCTTCCTCCACACTCAATGCAAAAACCTTCCCATTCGCCTTCTCCTTCTTCGGTTTAGTACACTTGGTACTAATGTGACCCGCTTCACCGCAGTTGTAGCATACCATCTCTTTGCTCTTGCACTCGAAAGCTCTATGCCCCACCTTCCCACACTTGAAGCAAGTTATCACCATACTAGTGCACTCCGCAGCACGATTGTAACACCCATACTAAATTATCTAGAATATTTAGCATGTGTATTAATCTGATACCGGATACATTAAAATTTTCAATAATAATAATAATACATATAACTGAATGAATACGAACATGCTCGTATATACAACCAATTTAGTACCATAAAATACACTTAAATAAGTATTCATATAATGCCTGAACAACCTCCTGAGCTGGTACAAGTCGAGCATCTTCACTTCATTCAGCATCTTCCTGAAGGACTTCATCACGAACTCCTTGCTTACCTGAAAAACCTGCACCAGGAGAATTGGGATGAGACATAATGTCTCAGTGAGCTCCAGCCCAACCTACTGTTGGCAACCACGGGGGAAACCTAGGGTCGCCATGCCTACTCTCGGCAATCTTGGGATTCCTACGATCGCCGTCTTCCTCTATATATTTCGCGATCAAGGGGGAAACCTAGGATTGCTACTTGTCTCAATCATATCTCATTCTTATCATAATCTCATCTTAAACTTAAACTCATACTTAGTGATCTGGGGACATCCTATGATCACTTTCTTTTTCTGCTGACTAATCATCATATTCTCATAATAATTTTCATAAGTATTCCTTTACATCATTCTTAATTATAAAGTTAGTAAGTCAGCGTTGAACAAACAATATTTATCTGAGTTCATTTTACGGAGTGCATCCGGGTGGAGTAACCCCGAAGTACATCTCCCATCATACCGGTGAAACTCCTATCATATCAGGCTAACATCGGACTCCTCTTATCGTTGTGTGGACAACTCTCTCGATGAAGTCCCATCCGGCGAAACCCGGAGTCTGCTGAACACAACTTAACTTTGCATGTAGACAACCCTCTCGGAGAAGTCCCATCCGGCGTATCCCGGAGTCTGCTGAACATGCTTAATCTTTTAACATACGTGTGGACAATCCTCTCGGAGAAGTCCCATCCGGCGAATCCCGGAGCCTGCTGGACACGTTTAACATAATCTTATATCTTACGTGTGGATAACCCTTTCGGAGAAATCCCATCCGGCATAATCCGGAGTCTGATGAACACGTTTAATCTTTTTCATTAAATTCTTAACTTAAGTTCATATGCATATCTAATTCGTTCATATTCTTGTGCATATCTAATGCATTCTTATGTAATCATTCTTAAATATCTAACCTATAAATAGGTTCTTGACTTTGAACATTAAATCATTCTTTGTGCATACGCACGCTTATTTGAGTGCATCTTAAACTTGGTACACTAGGTGCAATCTCATTCTCATAATTTCTTAACTTATGTACTTGAAAGTACGTCTAATAATTTGCTATGAGCTTTTGCATATTTAATGCATTTCTTAAGGGAACTAATCTCCCAATCTATATCATATGAATCTATGATCATAGGCTTATCGTTATCATAAGCCATCACTTAATTGTTGGAAATGTTCCATAGCTTAAATAACTTCTATTCTTGCATCTCTAATGCTTTGCCGAATTCCTTATTCATTCATTCCCTTAGATGTTAAAACAATCTTCCGGATATGTCAAGAATGGTGTTTTTCTTGGAAAATAAGGTTTTCATTGAAAACGGTTACTAAAAGCCTCGCCGAACGCGTATACATCACCCAGAACGAACCAGAACAGACCTGAGCAGTCTGTCTGATTTCGTTGGGCGAAAGGTTGGCGAGAGGTTGGCGAAACAAGGCAGGGAAAAATGCTGAAAATCGCCGTAATCTCGCCCCGAGTTCGCCGGGCGAAAATGACAGTTCAGGACTGGTTCAAAACATGATTTTCCACCATTTTTGACATATCTAAACATACTCAGGCACTATAACAACATAAGGAATGAATTTCTAACATAAATTGATAGTTTAAAACATGATTAATCAAGGATTTGGCCAGCATATGAGATTAGAGCACAATTTCTAAACTTAGCTCAAAATGTAAAATTACTCTCAAACTTACTCAAGTGGGTTCTAAAACCCTAGGGAGCTCACCTAAGCCTTGATTGGTGCTTGTTAGATGCTGAACTTCAAGCTCTATCTTGCTCCTACTCCTTCCTTAATTCTTCTTCAACTTCTCTTGTTCTATACCTCCAAAACTTGATTTTGCTTACTTAAAACTCACAAGAATTGGATGAAGCTTGATGGGTGATGGCTGGATGATGAGGGCGTGAGGCTAGGGAGAAAGAGGGAGAGGAATCAGATTGAGAGAATGAAGGGTGAGGAGAGAAAATGAAAGGAAAATATCTTCCCCCCTCTATTTTAAATAATCCTCTTGTGCCAAGTATTTACCATAATGCCATTGCCACATATTTACAAAATTGCCATGCTTGCTTAATAAGCTTCTAATGCTGATAACCGTTACATTTAAGCGGGATATTACAACGATGCCCCATACTACCACACTTGTAGAACTTCAAACCACCTCCACTCGGAGTAGCCCCACCACTAGCATTCTTCTTCCCTTTGTCTCCGCCATAAGGCTTACCACGATCGCTTCCCTTTCCCTTCTTCTCATTCAAGCTCTTGTAATAACTTGACTTAGCCTTGCTATCCTCATCAAGTATACGACACTTGTTCACCAAAGTAGAAAACACCCTAATCTCCTGGTACCCGATCAACATCTTAATCTCCGGACGAAGACCACTTTCAAACTTAATGCATTTTGATGCCTCCGCTCCAAGAGCATTATAATGCGGGCAAAACCGAGAAAGGCTCTCAAATTTTGCCGCATAATCTGCTACCGACATATTCCCTTGCTTCAGCTCCAGAAATTCAATTTCCTTCTTGCTTCGAACATCCTCCGGAAAATACTTCTCAAGAAACGCTTCCTTGAAGACTACCCATGAAATCTCGACTCCACCGGCCTCCATCCTCTGCTGAGTGTTCAACCACCAGAACTCAGCTTCCTCCGCAAGCATGTGCGTAGCCAACCGCACCTTCTGAGCATCATTTGTGACCATCGCTCTAAAAATCCTCTCGATCTCCATCATCCAAGACTGGGCTCCCTCGGGGTCGTGACTTCCCTTGAACTTTGGCGGCTGGTTCCTCAAGAAACGGTCTAAACACAACTTATATGCTTCTCCCTGATGATTGTGATGAACGTGAGCAGCAACATTAGCTTGGGCTAGTGCATGTGCCATCGCGGTCATCGCCTCGGCAATTGCAGCATCATTTCTACCAGCCATTTTTCCTCTACACAACAACAAGCACCTCGTAGTTAGATAAGAAAAGCATCGACAGTATATACACATACATGTCGCATACAATGGAATAATCACCAAGTGTTGGTCCGGACTAGACCAACCAGGCTCTGATACCATGTTCCCCAATCCCCGAGAACATAAATATAAAGATAAATCACGCATTTATCCTACATTGGAACTTTACTAATTCAACACATGTCTCATATCAAATAGCCTTTATAAAATTTTCATAAACTTAATCATATCACAGCGGAATAAAACATAATTAACATCCAAGCAAATGTCATGTCTCGGTCATAACATATAAATCAACATAATTATCTCAACAAAGTTTGATCCAAAAATCTCATAGCATAACATAAATAAAACCCCAAGTCCTAATCAGAGCTCCTAGACTAGACTCCAAAGCAAAAAACTCGAGTAGGCAAACGCCATCCTCGGCATACTCACGAGCAAGCTATTCTTCTACCTGCAAGTCTACATCCACAAGGGTTGAACCCACGGATGAGGCGACAATAAAGCCACTGGAGGGTAAGATATATGCTTAACATAAAGGAATAATAAACGCATGTATGTCAGATAAGCCACATCAACAATTATCACATATACATTTAAATAAGCAAACATGGTTACATAACTCAACATTTATATCATATTCATATTCAATTATAATCTCAATCACAATCTCCAATCATATATCAAGCATTCAAGATTCATTAAGTATCAACAATTAATTTACAATTTAGTCACAATCACTAGAACTTATCCATTAAGCATTTACCACAAAAAATGCACAAGTTCACGCCAAGACATTACCAAACACGACTTCTATGAATGTAATGCACCTAACACGACTCTATATGTTTTACGGTACCGCCACCGATGAACTCCTCGAGATCTAAAACCCCGCAATGAATTCACCATACAATCGTCAGTGAAATCCCCGAGATCTAAAACCCCGCAATGAAATCACTACCGGACTGACTTATGAATGCATTGATCCACAAAGAGACTCGACAATGCTCACCAAACATACTCATCATTTGTTATACAATTCACTACGTCATATAACATATCATCACCAAATTATCACCTAACGCATTATCAAATCACTAAGGCCACACATCAAGTCAAGTAATTAAACATCATCATCATTTAATCAAACATCGTCACTTAACTCAACAATTACTCATCACATTCACATCATTAAGAGTTCAACAATTACACGTCTTCAAATAACACATCTTTATATAACACATCTATTACATCAGTAAATAACACATCAACACATACCATCAAATAAGTCATCATTGATACATCAGAAAATCAGTTAATTACAATTAACAATAATAACTCTTTATTATTATTATATAATTAAAAATAATAATGGTTAAATAATAATAATATATAATAATCAAGAAAATAGCATGTGCAATTTTAGTACAACTAATTCACCGAAAAATGCATATCGTGTAGAATTTGGAAATTAATATTGATTAATTCAAAACTATTTTGAATTGCCAATTTTGAGCTAATCTCGGTAACGAAACCTAAAACAAAATAATCTTTTGAAACGGTTTCAAGACTTGTATGCACACTGATTACACAAGATGCGGAACAAATCAAAACAATAACAAGTAGCCTAAAGTACATATGCATAATTAATTCATAGCACATCATCTGAATAAGGTAATTCGGCATAACAATTGAATCTCATAAAATCACAGATTAACAAAGATTCATCACAATTTATAAACTACAATAAAATTTATAGTTATAACAACACAATTAATCATAATTCTTAAAATTAAGCTATAATCTAAAAGCTCCCAAACATGCAATTGTTTCTTAAACCCATATGTTAATCATAATCTCCCCTCTTACCTTAGTTTCCTCGTTATTCTAGCTATTCTTATTGCAATCCTCTCCTTCCCCTTTGATTCTCTAGCTTTCCTTTTCTCCAATCCTTTTCTCTCTATCTCTCTCTTGCCTCTCAAAAGTTTTGTGAATAACTAATAACCTATTTCACTCACCACTAACTAGTGTATTTATGATAGGTTTCTAGGGTTTGTTACAATTTCAAATATATATTTTAAAACAAGATTTGTTACCTTTTTAAAATAAAATAAGGTTTGTTACGATTAACTCACAATATTTTTCTCTACACTTTTACTTCACTTAAACCCCCTTATTACTTATACACCACTATTTTCAAATATCCAAATTCTAAACTTCTAACATATTTCAAATTTGCCACTACCTCTCAAATTACCAAAATACCTTTTAACTCCCAAAATTCAATAAATCACCAAAAGAAACAATTAAATAAATAAATCCTAAAAATCGGGCTGTTACAACAAGCACTAGGAGCTTCAAGGGATGCGTCTCTCTCTCTCTCCTCACTCTAAGTCTCTAAGGTATATTTTATTTCTTTTGTAATTTGTCTTTAGTTACCATGAGTAACTGAACCTTTTTAGGCTAGGGTTCTAAGATGAACCTCTATTTTGTTTGTTGGATTGTTTAATTTAAGTTCTTTATTCAGTTATTTTTTGAATCCTATTTAATTTTACTATTGCGTAAGATTTGTCTCCTCTAAAGCAAATCACCCTGAGATAAGGTTACTTAGGAAGGTGACATACCTAATATTGGTGAAAACCTACCAGAATCAGGAAGTAACTAAGATAACGATTAACAGTAATTAGGGAAACACAATGACTTCATGACTTAAATCAGCATAGTAACTTTATTCTTCTTACATCCTTGGTAAGGTAGACGAGATAAGGCTGCCCGTTTGTAGAACTACCGAGAGGGAGAATATGTTTGATGTCCTTCTAAGATTCAATAGATGAGGGTACCTTTAGGACACTGAGAATTTAGGAACCCTATTATCCGTTGTTCATTCAAATACCTCTGAGAAAGTAAGAACCTACATGTACCTTTACGCACGAAAGTGTATCTCCCTACATGATTGACGACCCTAAACACTGAACCGAGTAGAAATTCTGGTGTAAGGTTGCAACTGACATCTGGAGGGCAAAGAACCCAAACCTCTAAGAGAGTAAGACCCCACATGTACAAACTCGTGTGATCAGTAGGTGCAACTCACTACAAGAAAAAAGGTATTTTGCGACATTTAAAATGATTGATTGCGACGGTTAGAAGGGTCGCAAATGTCCATTTGCGACTGTTCCCCAACAGTCGGAGAAATTGGGGTCACAACTACCTATTGTGGCGGTTCCAGGAACGGTCGTTACAACCGTCGCAAAGGATATTGCGACCCCTCACAACTGTCGCAAAGTAGGCTCTTTAATCTAATTTAAATGGGATTGCGACCCCTCACAACAGTCACAAATGTTCATTTTTAAAAATAAAAAATTGAATGTGGCAATTTTTGTTGACAGTTTAAATAAATATATTAATAAATACTCAAAATACAAAAATATATAACTAAAAATATCTAAATCTCATTCATATAATTCTTTCAAGAGTAACAATTAAGTCAATAGATAAATTACATAGTTTAAACATTCAAAAATCAAAACATTAGTTTGAACACGTGGAAAATGTTAAGGACAAGTTTGTTGTTGTCCTTTGCATTTCTTTTGGTAGTGGTCTTGTGTCTGGAAGCTTAACAAATGAGACTATGTTGTGGCGACAGAGAGGACAAGCTATTGAACCTGGGGGACCATTTGTTCTTGTTGAAGTTGAGTTTGTGGAACAAAGGTACAAGGCACGCACACTGTGTACAGAATTCATGACCACAACCTGCATTATAAATTTATCATATGCATTAGTCCACATAAATATTAATTTGTGTCAATTAGTGAAATCTATGAACCAACACTTTTTAAGCCAATAACAATAATTTCCGATGTCATAGGTCTATGAGGTGTCACATTAACAATATTGGTTTAGTGTTTGAATTGACAACATATATGACAAAATCGCGTGTAGGACTAAGCTGCACTTAGTTTCAACGAAATCACATTGTCATGGTAAATTCATCAAACTCAGCTTCAATCCAATCATGCATTGAATTGATGGTTTTTATTTTCTATTCTACTAGAGTATTTTGGGTTCTAATGTGTGGCATAATTTTGCCAATAAAATACAAAGAGGTAGATGACAAAATATGGGTGTAAAATTATAAACCAGTAGACGTTGAAGAGAAAAGACATCAAAATATAAAATACTGCACATGGATCTAAGCATATAGGCACTAATTCACTTGTCCTCCAGCCACATTCTCAGTTAGGGATTGATAACAACATAAGCAAGAAGAGGGAAAGATCAATAATAGTAACCTTTGGAATACATAAAATTTGAAGCAGAGTAAAATAG
Source organism: Medicago ruthenica (assembly GCA_018208015.1). Lineage (NCBI taxonomy): Eukaryota > Viridiplantae > Streptophyta > Magnoliopsida > Fabales > Fabaceae > Medicago > Medicago ruthenica. Next base: position 72,643,786 of record CM031376.1, on the reverse strand, counting down.
CTTTGATCAAGTCAAGTATAGATAAAATTATGTACCAAGGTCACTCATTAGTGTCAACATAAGCGCATTAAAATATTAGAAGTGTGTCCGCTTTCATTCACTTACAGAGCTTTTTCAAATCTAAAGAGTAGAAACAAAATCTTACCACTGCTTTATTTTGCAGAATGAATAAACTAATAAAAATTATCTCCTAAACTAGTGGTAGAGTTAGAAATAAGATCACATCATATACCATATACCATATCTTGCCACTTTGATTATTTGTATTTGATGTCTACATTTGAATACATGTTATAACTCAGTAGTAACCACAATGTTTACCTTACCCTATTCACACATGTGATTAACTTCAACAGATTTCCAGACTTGACAGATCTAATCCTAAAATTGAAAATGTTATAGCAAATAATTATAAGCAAAATTATAGCAAATAACATTGCTTTACTTTACAATAGTTATCTTTTCTCTATCAAATGCACAAAGAAATAGTGAAATAACGTAAAACACAAATTAAAATGTAAAACCCAGAATGCAAAACGCAGAACACAACAAGTGTTGAATGCAGAACACAGCTTTTACCTCTATTCAAACTTGTTGATGTCAATGGAATTGGAACCTAAGCCATCCAATTAATCGACTTGCTGTCATGGTCGAACAAGGTTAGGAAGTTTTTCTTCATTTGAAAATTGTATGATTTTGAAGCTTCTTCAAGAGCTTACATCAACTTGTTTTCTTTCAACTTTAATTTTGGAGCATCGATGGGTTTGTTTTTGTCATCCATGGATTCAGCTTTCCTCCTGCTCTACTTGTCAATGATCAGAGAAGCACAATGAGAAATGAGCTAGTAAGTTATGCATCATTAAATCTTTAAGTTCCTACATAAACATGACAACAAGTCTCATTAATCAAACTAAGAAAGTTTTGTAAAGACTCTGATTTCCATACTTCTCTTGTTGGAAGATCGTCGAAAACATACTGGTAATGGGTGACTTAAATGTCACTTGATCAAGCTCCGTATGGACTTTCTACATGTGGTTCAACCAGTTCAATTGCGGTTAAACTGGATAATTAAAGAAATAAATTTCTTAACATTAGAAACAACAGTTAGATTTTGATTTAATTGGAGTAATAAAACAAAAAAAAATATAACAACAAACAAGTAGCACTTACAAATTCAAACTTACTCACATTGATTACTATTATTACTAAAGCACCTTCGTTAACAAAGTTTCCAATCAACTCTAAAACAAAAAATGCAAAAGAGACTCAATTTCAATAATTTAATCATATAGTAGTATGAAGTTTAAATTAATTTAATGAGTGCAGATAATTTCTAGGAATCACTGAAATGGACCCACATTCCAATAATAATACGAAACACATGGGAAGCTCCTTATGCATAGATAAAGAAATAATCACAACACATCCTAGTAACCATCTTACAGTGTCTCACAAATTTTCATAGCAATCATTCTTGCCTTATTAGTCAATGTTTATGAAACCATTTGTAACTTTTACAAACTAGCAAATCAAAGAGACAAGAAAACATATGATTAGATTGGTTATGTAGTCTACTTGAGCAGGGGAATTCTAGGCTTTTTCAATAATCACTATGGTTGGTTATGTAGTCTACAACAAAGAACAATAATTCTAGGCTCGTTGTGAGGGGACAGCAGCTGAGGAGGCAGAATCAACGCTAATTGTTTAACGTGAAGCAAGCTGCTGCATACATTATCAAGATAGAAGGTTTAAACCATGCCTTGTCAATATAAGGCCTTTATTATAAGTCAATGATTTGCTTGAAACAAATCTATTCAAAGCAGTGAAAGCATTTGTAACAAAGGCAGACATCTAACACATATAAGGTAAGCTCTCTAAACCTCATATTTGTTTGTCTCAAATCCTGCACTCCTATTAGAATAGACTCTCTGCTCATTCCTCAAGCCTACAACAATATCATAAATTCTCCTATCATTTCCATAATAGCAAACAAACTTATATTTATTTGGGTAGCAAACAAACTAATCATTTAGTATAAAGATATACCATTATCTAGTGAAAGAAGTTCATTACGTACAAAATTTCTTGCAACGTAGATGATACATAAGTTAAAAGTAAAGTCACTGGCTACAAAAGCAATGTGTTAAAAAAAATAGACCTATAATGTATAAGTTATTTAATCCTAATAATAATGAAACAAACCAAAACAAATCATAGACCTATATTCAACTCATTGGGTGACAATAATGTATAAGTGTAACAAATAAATAATAAAAAGATAAAAAGGTATACAAGAAATTAATCCAAATTGAAAACCAAAAAGAAGGTGTCCGCAAAAACCCACTCACGAGATTTACCTCAAACAAGGATCAAGTTTTGCTTGTTAATTCGTTCAGATCTACATTTTGTGAGCACTCGATGTAATGCTATAGAATCTTGTTTTCTTCCTCCTTTCTTTTCAATTCACAAACTCTGTCAGACTCGGTTATTCTTTCTCACACTAAATCAAATAACAGAACCATTCAAATCAAGTCAAATTTTGGTATTTGATAATATAATCAACCATTAACACTTTCTCAAAACCAAATAACACAACAATTAATTTTGAAATTTGAGCAATGTTACAAAATCACTAGAGAAAGAAAAAAGGAGAAAAAAGAGTAAGCAAAAGATACCGTTTGGTTGATGAGGTGGTTTTGGCCTAACGTGTGACTGCATCAATTAACAAACAGAAGAATGGATAAATCGAGTGTGAATCGAGGGTTTGAAAGCTTAAGGGTGAATCAGTAAAGAATGAAATCGAGGGTTTGAGAGTGAATCTGTTGATTGAGGGTTTCGTGGCTCAGGCCGGAGGATTTCGTGATGGAGAGGGAAGCTGAATCGATCGAGACTGAGATGGATCGATGAAGAAACTGAATCATTAGTGACATTAGGGTTTTGCAGTTTCGGGAAAGTGAGATGGAGAAAGATGAAACATGAGTGAGATGAAAAATTTGGGCCAAGCGGGAATGAGCAATTTACAACGCGCATTCTAATTTAACCAAAACACCTGTGACAGTTGACTAGAACAGTCGCAACAAATGTCGCAAAGATGCACTTTGAGGCTGTTATAAGGTAGGGGTCGCAAATGAGGTGTCGCAAATTGCTAATTTTCTTGTAGTGACTTGACAGCTGGTAGGTAGTAAAATCCCACGAACTCATCACTTAGATAGAAGACTTAAGAAACTGAATAATGTTTGACCATTAATTAATTCCAACAAATGAATGGAGGGGATTCGAAGAATCCTAACCGCCACTAACATTATGCAATAAAAAACAAGTTAACTCATAAACTTTTGCTCCGCTACAAACAGACTAAATTGCAACCCCCCCCCCCCCCTCCCATCTTTTATTTTACTGTTTTATTTTTCCAAATAAGTAACGCGAATTGTTTAATTGGAACGACAATCCTGGTTATACGATACTCTACTTACACTTTATTACTTGGTAAACGATTTAGTACACTTGTCTAAATCCGACCATCACACACTTAATTAAAAAAAAAAGCAGAAAAAATAGTCAAATGTGTTTAGCCAAAATTTGGATCAAATGCTCTTTTAACGCAAGGTAATTCTCAAAACAAGTTTGCATACATTTCTTGAATTACGTGGTTAAAATTTGAGCTCTTACTAGTTTTATTAAGGATAACACCATTTAAATATCACATTAAAGTTTGAAGATGTTGGTATTTCTGCTGATGAAAAATGGTTTATTTATGGTATTGAGCTGAAGAATAATATTGATATATTATTTCTTTAAGGTTAACCCTTTTATTAAAATCGTAACTTGTTACCAAAATTTGTTAGAGTATAAAATGACCTTTTCCGAAATCAAACAATTAGAGAGGGAGAAAGTAATAACAAATATTAATTAGGAGATCTGAAATTCACTCTTTTTTAGTACTTCAAGATATCATAAGATGTAACAGTCGTATTCATAATAAAAAAGATATAATAGTCGTATTTTATTCATGTTCATAACAATCTTAATGTAGTATTTTCAATTTCCCATATCTATTGAGAATCCTAGCATGACTGCTTCACAATTGCATGCATGACTATATCTAGTTTAAATGTGTTTCATGCAAATAGTAATTTTAAGCACTTTAATATAACTCTTCAATGGAAATTCAAGTAGTGACAACCTACAATTTATTGGTATTGGCACACAAATTTGTGAAAATATATAGTATCTAATATAAAAAATCTCGCATGCAATCCAAACTTTGAAAAGCATATGAAAAAAAAGACTTTAACCCATCTTTTAACAAGGTTCAATTACTTTAACCTTCTTTTGCACATTGATCTTTGTGATAGCAACTCAATAGGGGAATAAGTGGCATAGTGAAGACAACATTTTTTTTAGTGAAAATGTCATTCACTCGCTAATCTCGTGAGTGATGCTCAACAAAGGTAAGTAATAAGGTATAATTGTTTTCTTCCATGGTTGCAGGGATAAAAGAAAATAGTGAAGCAGATATGTATGTATTGCATTCACATAAGGGTTCAAATCAAATATTCCAAAGCATCTATACAAACACTTAAAAACTTTTATATCTATATAAAGTATAAAGCAGACAATTGAAGAGGTTGACAAGTTCTAGAAGCAGATTCTAGCATACAAACTATGAAATAGAGATTCAAATTGTTAGATAATGTAAAATTGAGGGGAAGGTCATGGAATTGCAAGAGGGTTTCCAATTGGCAAGATGAGCTTGGTGGAAGCTTGTCGTTTGATGGTAGAAGTAGCTCTTAACTTATGCCAAGAAGGAATGAAATTTGTAGGAGCCTCTTGCATTTTGTTCTCAACTTCTTTGAAATCAATTGTTGTGAATTCTTTTACTAAGTCATACCAATACTTGATGAGTTGAGAAAATCGATGGCAACCGAAAAACTGAAGGAACACAATAATAATCTTGAACAGAAATAAACAACAATCTGAAGGAAGAAGAAAAGGAATAAAAACACACACTATTGTTTATCTAGTTTGATGCAATAATGACCTACTTTGGGGGAGAGAGCAGCTCTCTCTTCCACTAATCAAGAAAGTAACTTTACACAATGATTCCAAAAGATTACAAGAATCAATCTTCAAACTTAATTCTACTCTTTTCCCGAATCTCCACATGTGACTAAGAGACTCAGTGATTTAGTACTCTTCAAGGTGAAACCAATGATGAATCTCCCAACCCTAGAGTTCTTACCAAAAGAAAGTCTAAGAATTCTCTCTTAACCCTAGTTTTAGTGTTGGTTGCAAAACCCTTGTTGTTTTCCTCTATCTATCTCTCTCTCTCTCTCTCTCTCTCTCTCTCTCTCTCTCAACCCTAAACCCGAGCTATCTATTTATAAGATTCATCCAACCCTTAATATGTGGCGACCAAGAAAACAGAAAACTCGTGTATGTGCCTCAAGGGTCCTTTCTCTACGTCACGAGATAAGTCGTGGTTGAACTCCCTGCAATCCTTCGAGCTGCACGTCGTGAATCCTTCCTCTACATTGCAAGATAAGCTATAAATATAACGTGACACACACACACACACAAACACACACAAATATATAACATCCCATGCTTTCTTGTGCGTCATGGTACTTTTGTTGCTATACCCCTTTTTAAATGTAACAACCCCCCTAAATCCTATTCTTAGTTTTTGGGCAAAATATAACATGCCGACTTCATCGTGCTTTGTCCTCACTCACACACTTTCGGTGAAACTTCTCACAAGGTCACATATCACAAAATTGCACCAAATCAAGAACGCTTAATTGTGAAGTTCTTATTGAATGAGCTACCAAAAAGAAGATGCATCTTGTTTTCGGTAGCTCATTCCATAAGAACTCCATAGTTAAGCGTGCTTGACTTGGAACAATTTTAGGATGGGTGACTTTCTGAAAAGTTTTCCAGAAAGCATGAGAGTGAGGACAAACCATATCAAAAAGACTCGTAGTTGTTTGTAGGGTCAGTCGAGAATCATGAAAATAGTGTGGGTGTTACAATTAACCTTACATACAACACGCAACACGGTGTTAGTAAATAAGCTTTGTAAAATTAATTTTCTTTGTGGGCTTCATTCTTTAAGATTCAAATGAGAATCTTGGTTTTACAAGTGAGGAGAGTATTAGGTTAATTTTCCTAATAATATTATTTAATGGTAGTATCTATTCAGATGCCAAAAAAGTTGTTGTTTCTATCAAATATTGAGCCAATCGAGTTGACATCGTATATAAAAAGTAACAATAGGTGTATAAAATTTTGCAAACGTGTAGTGTTGGTCTTTGAAGTGATACAACGACAAATATTGAAACTGTTGAAGTTCATGATAACTCCATTGTTGTTCATGACATACGTCTCTTGGAAAGTCTTTGGAGTAATGGTGGTGATGGAGTTAATCTTTTTTACATCCAAAGTTTCACTAAAGTTGTGTCGAAGTTGAATAAGAAAAAACTAAAAAAGATAGAGGGCGCAACCGTTTAAAACATTTGTTCCATGGTTGGTTCTCATAACATTTGTTCCCGGTAAGGTTTATGACCCCTAATTTTTTATTTATTTTTATTCTACTTTTAACTTACAGAAAAAAAGAGATGTTAATATCAACACAATTTAAAATTAATCCTTGTACAATCTTCATTGAAATTATTTTCTTATTCTTTGGTCAAATTCTATTGTGTGCAAGTGTGAGTTATATGTCCCACATTAGATAGAAAAGTGGGGCTTGAACACTTTATAAGTGAGAGGACCCATAAACCAATTGCCTTAAGTTTTTGGGTAAAAGTGTGGTGTGTCTCTCACTTGTGTGTAGGAGATGAAATGGGTTAGTGTTTACCGGTGTTTTTGGTAAACAAAACGATAGTTTTAAAATGTTACTTGCAGGATCAAACTAGATGTTTTTCCAAAAAATGTTTGAATGTTCATCATATTCTTAAGAGAATCAAACAAGTTTTTAGAACTTGAAAAGAAAACTTAAAGTTTAAAGATAAAAGTAAAAGAGTTATAAGAAATAAATTTACATTGCATTGAATAAATGGTTCATCAAATCAATTACATATATTCTTGATACTCTTTTCTCTCTATGTGCTTGGATAGATAGGTTTTAAGAACTTTGTTTATGATTTGTGACCTCTATTTCCTATGAAAACCTTCTATATATACATAATTAGAATAACCGAAAACTAACTGTCTTAAACTACAAATCTTCGACAGATTTGACTTGCTTCCACGTGTCTTGAACCCCTGATTTTGCCTCTTCAGAGAGGATTTGAATTCTATCTAGTCGAAATAAGATACTTTGAAAATGTCAACATCCATCACATCTTGTCGAATACAGTTGCCTCCAATTTAAACTGAATAAACTTCTCTTCGACTAAATAAATCTCTTGTCGAAAACATACATTAAAATACAGGCTAACAGTTAGGCCAAACTAGAATTTGTAAGGCCTATGCCTGACTTACTTAAAAAATTATAGGCCTGAGCCTAACCTATTGCCCGTCATATGCTCATTTTTAAGGCCTGACCTGACCACCTATAAACCTACTACTAAATAGGTCAAAGCTTATGAAGACATAAAACACACAAATAGGTCTACTACTAAATAATGAAAATTTACAAATGTCTAATAACGCCAATATACCTGTTACTAAATACCCAAATAATATGAAAGCTTGAGTTGAAAAAAAAACCTCAACAATATCAATAATGAAAGAGATATTATATATAAAAAGCTTAATAGGTCGGCCTGACGGGCTTAATAGGCTTTTTTGTAAGCCTTAGCATGACCTATTTAATTAAATAAGCTTTATAAAAAGCTTGAACTTAGTCTTCTTATTAAACGAGATGAGTTTGGCTAGGCTTTAATCAGGCTAGTCCGTAGGCCTGTGTCGGGCGGTTTGGCATGTTCCCACCCTTACTTGTGTGGTTGCTCTGTATTGATGTGGGTTGTCCCCCGGACTCCCCTCCTGGCCCTACAAATTCAAACTTTTTAACATTTACATTTTGATAATTAACTTACAATTTTTTATTTTCAACTTTTATTTTATTTTAATTATTTTATATCAATAATTTATTTTTTTAAAAAAATTGTTTCCCTGATTCGGTTTCTTGAATTCATTTATTTTTTCAGTTTATTTGTATATAATATGTTTAATTTTACTTATTTTACCATGAGAATTTCTATGGTTCATTCATGTTATGGCTCTATTGATGTTCTAAAAAGGACTTAAAACATTTTTTTTAACAAACGAAAATTAAGAGAAAACTAAAATATATCTAAACTGCCTATTTGTACCTCTTGAAATTTTGTTTTCATATTTCTTTTCGATTTTAAGGTGTATCTGTAACACCCATAATAAGATTGCCTAGGATCTTACATGAGTATATTAAAATTTCGTACCGGATACATTAATTTACAATATAAAAGTTCATACAAATATTACATCACATTGTAATATTACATCCAAAGTTAATACAATTCTCTTGTTACATGTACATCAAGTACCACAACATATAATACATTCAAACTTTAAACAAATAACATCAGCACGATCAGTCCGTAGCCTTCTCCTTACCCTTGTTGCGTGCTGATTGCGATCCTGCCTGTGAACCTGCACCAGAAGGAATGGGATGAGACATAATGTCTCAGTGAGCTCTACCCAACCTACTGTTTGGCAACCACAGGGAACCTAGGGTCGCCATGCCTACCTTGGCAATTTAGGGGAATTCTAGAGTCGCCAAGTCTTTAACCTGCCTATGACTTTAACTATAACCTGCCTATAACTGTAAACTTTCTGTAACTATGACTTTAACTATAACTGTATAACATAAAGCATATAAAGTGTTTTATGTTAGCTGTTAGCGTTGAACAAACAATTATCTGAGTTCATTTTACGGAGGGCACCCCGGGTGGAGCAACCCCGAGATACGTCTCCCTATAAACCGGTGAAAATCCTATCATATCAGGCTAACACCGGACTCCCTATGAAACGTGTGGACAACCCTCTCGGTGAAGTCCCATCCGGCGAATCCCGGAGTCTGATGAACACGCCCTATGACTGTGAAACGTGCAAGCACGCCAATATCTTTGATCTTTAATTCTTTAACTTTGACATATAAGCATATAACCAATACTATGATCGTATAACATTCTTATGACATATAACCTATAATTCTAGGCTCATCGTTCTCATGAGTCACCTATGATTGTTGGAGAACCAACACTATAATCATGTCTATAACTATGATCAACAAATCATTCATACTCTCATGCTCTTAAGCTTGCACATGCTTAAGTGAATGTAGGGACTTCACTTCAAAGAGATAATCCCATTACCAATCCCTATGCATATCTATATAACTTAGGAGTATAAGTATACATCTCCTAAGGCCATGCCTATCCCTCATCCTACCTTAATTCCAAGCCAAAGCTCACGAACATAAAGCTGAGGAAGTGAAAAATCGTAGCACGATTTCATGGGATCGGAGCACGATTTTATGCGAAAGTTCCATGAAAATCAGGACATAAAATCGTAGCACGATGCCCATAAATCGGAGCACGATTTTGGCTTCAGCAGCATTCAAAACTTTGTATTCTAGGCTAAACCAAACATCCCCAATCATCAAACAGCTTATGGGAATAGATTTCCATGACATATGAACAACTTATCACATAATAATTCATGTATTCACAAGTCAACAAGGGATTAAGGCATGAATCTAGCAAAATAGCTCATAACACTATAACTTTCAAGCTTAAACAAAGTGGGTTTCTAAAACCCTCTAAGAGCTCACCTTAAACTCAAAAGATTGCTTGCTAAGTTTAGATTCCAAACCCTAGCTTCAAGCTCCAAAATCTCTACTCAAGAAAACCTCTATTCCTTGGCTTTCCTTGCTCCAAATTTCTCCAACAAAAGCTTGCTTATCATACAAAGATTTAGGGAGAAGTTTGCTAGCTTAAGGGATGATGATTTGATGATGAAGATAGTGGGGAGGATGGGGCGAAAATGAGAAGAAAGGAAGGGCAAATTTTCAGATTTGTGAAGGAAAGAAAATGAGTAGAAACTTCACAATTATTCATATTTATCCAATAAGTCTTTTCCCCTTATTTACAACTATGCCACTTCTTAATTACCACTTTGCCATTGCTTGCATACGAAGCTTCTAATGCTTATAACTGATACTTCTAAGCGGGATATTACACTCTACCCCCCTTAAAGAAATTTCGTCCTCGAAATTTAGAAATTACCTGTAAAAAGATGCGGATAGCTCTCTATCATCTCTGATTCCAATTCCCATGTAGCTTCACCGTAGGGAGAACCTTTCCATATGACTTTAACGATTGGAATCTCTTTGCTTCTCAATGCTTTGACATCACGTTCAACAATCCGTTCCGGTTCGGGCCGGAAAGTCAAATCTGATCTTAAGTCGATGGTTTCCAACTCCACTGGTTGATGAGGATCAGGAATGAACTTCCTTAACTGTGAAACATGGAAAACATCATGCAATCCTGACATCGCCGGTGGCAGAGCCAATTGGTAAGCTGCTGGTCCGACACGTTTGAGTATCTCAAATGGCCCAATAAATCTAGGACTCAATTTCTTTGTTCTGAAAACACCTCGTAGTCCCAACTTAGGGGTAACTTTCAGGAAAACATGATCTCCCACTTCGAACTCTAGAGGTCTTCGCCTCTTGTCCGCATAACTCTTCTGTCGACTTGGAGCAGTTCTAATCTTATCCTGAATGGATTTAATCTTTAAAGTGGTTTCCGGGATAATCTCAGGTCCCAAAATACTTTTATCTCCAACCTCTGACCAACAAAGCGGTGTTCTACACCTCCTGCCATACAGTGCCTCATAGGGTGCCATTCCGATGCTAGAATGGTAACTATTATTATACGAACATTCAATCAAAGGCAGATGGTGATTCCAATTCCCTCCATCCTCTAAAATGCATGCACGTAACATATCCTCTAACGTCTGTATAGTTCTCTCAGATTGTCCATCTGTTTGAGGATGATGAGACGTACTCAACTTTAATCTTGTTCCCAAAGCCTTCTGAAAAGCTTTCCAAAAGTGAGAAGTAAAGATAGGATCTCTATCTGACACAATGCTGGTTGGAACACCATGTAATTTCACAATCTCCGCTATGAACAATTCTGCGTACTGAGCAGCCCTGTAAGTAGTCCTAACCGGTAAAAAGTGAGCAGACTTAGTTAACCGATCGACAACTACCCAAATTGAATCATGTCCCCGTTGAGTCCGAGGTAACCCTGTCACAAAATCCATAGAGATTTCTTCCCATTTCCACTGAGGGATCTCCAATGGTACAAGCATCCCTGCCGGTCTCTGATGTTCAATTTTCACTTGTTGGCACACAATACATCGTGATACGAATTCCGCAATATCAGTCTTCATCCCTGGCCACCAATAATCCTTCTTTAAATCTTGGTACATATTAGTGGTACCCGGATGAATACTGAAACTACTCTTGTGCGCCTCTTCCAAGATCAACCTTTTTAAACTAGCATCATTAGGAACACAAACTCTACCTTCAAACAGCAGAGTACCATCCGAAGCCCTTGAAAATTCTGACTGACCAATCCTCCTCTGAAGATTCACATCCGATCCTTGAGCTTGTGCGATTCGGGACAGCAAATCACAAGTAACCTCTAATCTTTGTAACAAGACGCCATCATCCATTTCTGTAACGCTGAGATTAAGATCTCGAAATTTCTCATACAAACCACAGGTATGCATCAGCACTTCTGCTCTAATCAAAGATTTCCTGCTCAAGGCGTCAGCAACTACATTCGCCTTTCCAGGGTGATACCTTAACTCAAAATCAAAATCCTTTAAATATTCCATCCATCTTCTCTGTCTCATGTTCAGTTCCCGTTGATCGAACAAATACTTTAAACTTTTATGGTCACTGAACAAGTCGAATTGTGCTCCATATAAATGGTGCCTCCACACTTTCAAAGCAAAAACTATTGCCGCCAACTCAAGGTCATGAGTGGGGTAATTCTCCTCATGAGATTTAAGCTGCCGAGAAGCATAAGCTATCACATTACCTTCTTGCATGAGCACACTGCCCAGTCCTTTAGAGGACGCATCACAATAAACCACATATTTCTTTTCAGGGTCTGGTATTGCTAATACTGGAGCCTTGGATAATTTCTTTCTCAAAGTCCGAAAACTTTTCTCACAATCTTCGTCCCAGACGAAAGGCACATCCTTCCTCGTGAGGCGTGTCAATGGCAAAGCAATCTGTGAAAATCTCATAATAAATCTTCGGTAGTAACCTGCTAAACCGAGGAAACTCCGAACTTCTGTTACATTCGCTGGTCTGGCCCAATTAAGGACAGCTTCAACCTTTGATGAGTCAACTGACACTCCTCCTTTAGAAATAACATGCCCCAAAAACTGGATTTCCGATAACCAAAATTCACATTTGCTGAATTTTGCATATAACTGATTTTCTCTGAGAATGTCCAAAACGATCCTCAGATGTTGAGCATGTTCTTGTGAGTCCTTTGAATAAATCAAAATATCATCTATGAAGATTACAACAAACTGATCCAGGTAAGGCTGGAAAATCCTATTCATGTAGTCCATGAACACTGCTGGAGCATTTGTCACTCCAAACGGCATAACCAAAAATTCATAATGTCCATAACGTGTTCTGAACGCCGTCTTGGACACATCTGACGATTTGATACGAATCTGGTGGTATCCCGATCTGAGATCTATCTTTGAAAACACTGCGGCTCCTTTGAGTTGATCCAAAAGATCATCAATCCTTGGTAACGGATACTTGTTCTTAATTGTTACTTTATTCAACCGACGGTAGTCGATGCACAATCTCATACTACCATCCTTCTTCTTAACCAACAACACTGGTGCACCCCAAGGTGACACACTAGGCCTGATAAAATGTTTCTGAATCAAGTCTTCTAACTGAGACTTCAATTCCTTTAACTCTGATGGTGACATTCTGTAAGGCGCCACTGATACTGGCTCTGATCCTGGGATGAGATCAATAGAAAACTCAACTTCCCGTTCCGGGGGTAAATTGCTTATCTCAGAAGGGAAAACATCTAAATAGTCACTGACAACAGGAATGTCACTGGGACTCAGTTCTGACTCTGAAGTCACAGTAACCATCACATAAAAACCATTATCCTGAGCGCACATAAGATGAGTAAGCTGATGAGTGCGGTTGATTAACTCTGACAAAGCCACACCTTCGGTCGTATTGTCTGTAGGCATAAAAATACACTTTTCCGCACAACCAATATACACATGATTAGCAGATAACCAATCCATTCCTAAAATCACATCAAGTTGTATCATGGGAAGACACACCAAATCTATGTAGTATGTCTTACTAGATACAGTGATCGGGCAATTTTCACATATAAAACTAGCTACTACTCCGCCCTCAGTAGCGGTAGATACCGTCATAGGAGGTATCAACGGTGACATAGACAATTGTAATGCTTCTACACACTTGTAAGAAATAAAGGAACATGTTGCACCACAATCAAAAAGCACTTTAACTGGAGTTTGGCCTAAGTAACACATACCGGCAATTAAATCTTCATTTGCCAAAGCCTTCTGGCCATCAAGTGAGTACACTCTGCCCTTACTTGTTGTAGTACCTTCAGCTCCACTTTTACCTCTTCTTTCTGGACAATTTGCTAACATGTGCCCCGGCTGCCTACACCCGAAACACACACCTGTTTGCCTCATGCATTCACCGTAATGCATTTTCCCACAGTATTTACATGCAGCACTCGCCTGATGTGGAAACGACTGCTTACCCCTCTTAGTAGAACCCTTAGGCTTATTCTCATGATACCGATCTGGAAATTTACCTTTTCTCTTTTCATATGCTGCAGCTTTCTCTTTCGCGGTCTTGGCAAAACCCGCTTCCGCAACCAAACTATCATGAACCATCTCGTCATAACTGGTGTTCCTTTGAAGGCTCACTGCTGTATCAATCTCACCTCTCAACCCACGCCTATACTGATTCATCTTCCAATTCTCATTAGCGCCATACTCGTTGTGAGAGGAGTAATACGACAATTCTTCAAACTTCTTTGTAAACTCGGTGACTGACATGCCACCTTGTTTCAACTCAAGAAACTCCTGTTCTTTCTTCACTTTATAAGACATAGGGATATACTTCTCTATCATTGCTTCCTTGAAGTTATCCCAGTTGATCTCCGTATCATTTGCTATCATTCGGCGTTGAGCAGATTCCCACCAATCTTCTGCTGCGCCTCTGAACTGGTTAGTAGCCAACAATACTTTACTTTCCTCAGGGCAATCCACCATCCGGAACACTTTCTCAATCTGTTTCAGCCATCTCTTGGCCTCTGGAGGTTCACCTTCCCCATTAAACTCAGGAGGGTGATTTCTGTTAAATTCCCGGTAGGACGGATTCGCCACTGCTGGTGGTGGTGTCTGCTGTTGAGCACCTTGTCCATGGTGCATCATCTCCATCCATTCATGCTGAGTTTGAGCCTGTTGTTGGGCTTGCTGCTGCATCATAAGCATCATCTGCTGATGCTGTAACGCAGCCTGAGCTTGCTGCTCTTGGTACTGTTGCTGCAACGCCTGTTGCTGTTGCATCATCTGAGCCCAAAATTGCATATTAGGGTCTCCTCCGGCTTCCTCAGCATTAGCCTGATTCGATCTAGGCCTGCCAGGACCTCTTCTCCTCCCAGACATCTTATCCTAACTGTCATACACAAGTCAAAGTGATCAGTTTCAACCAGATATAACATTTAGAATAATGTCCCGGATCCAAGAGATCCACAAACTTGAATTGTGTTTTAATGACCCATGGCACAGTCTGAATCGACCTGCTCTGATACCAAATTGTAACACCCATAATAAGATTGCCTAGGATCTTACATGAGTATTAAAATTTCGTACCGGATACATTAATTTACAATATAAAAGTTCATACAAATATTACATCACATTGTAATATTACATCCAAAGTTAATACAATTCTCTTGTTACATGTACATCAAGTACCACAACATATAATACATTCAAACTTTAAACAAATAACATCAGCACGATCAGTCCGTAGCCTTCTCCTTACCCTTGTTGCGTGCTGATTGCGATCCTGCCTGTGAACCTGCACCAGAAGGAATGGGATGAGACATAATGTCTCAGTGAGCTCTACCCAACCTACTGTTTGGCAACCACAGGGAACCTAGGGTCGCCATGCCTACCTTGGCAATTTAGGGGAATTCTAGAGTCGCCAAGTCTTTAACCTGCCTATGACTTTAACTATAACCTGCCTATAACTGTAAACTTTCTGTAACTATGACTTTAACTATAACTGTATAACATAAAGCATATAAAGTGTTTTATGTTAGCTGTTAGCGTTGAACAAACAATTATCTGAGTTCATTTTACGGAGGGCACCCCGGGTGGAGCAACCCCGAGATACGTCTCCCTATAAACCGGTGAAAATCCTATCATATCAGGCTAACACCGGACTCCCTATGAAACGTGTGGACAACCCTCTCGATGAAGTCCCATCCGGCGAATCCCGGAGTCTGATGAACACGCCCTATGACTGTGAAACGTGCAAGCACGCCAATATCTTTGATCTTTAATTCTTTAACTTTGACATATAAGCATATAACCAATACTATGATCGTATAACATTCTTATGACATATAACCTATAATTCTAGGCTCATCGTTCTCATGAGTCACCTATGATTGTTGGAGAACCAACACTATAATCATGTCTATAACTATGATCAACAAATCATTCATACTCTCATGCTCTTAAGCTTGAACATGCTTAAGTGAATGTAGGGACTTCACTTCAAAGAGATAATCCCATTACCAATCCCTATGCATATCTATATAACTTAGGAGTATAAGTATACATCTCCTAAGGCCATGCCTGTCCCTCATCCTACCTTAATTCCAAGCCAAAGCTCACGAACATAAAGCTGAGGAAGTGAAAAATCGTAGCACGATTTCATGGGATCGGAGCACGATTTTATGCGAAAGTTCCATGAAAATCAGGACATAAAATCGTAGCACGATGCCCATAAATCGGAGCACGATTTTGGCTTCAGCAGCATTCAAAACTTTGTATTCTAGGCTAAACCAAACATCCCCAATCATCAAACAGCTTATGGGAATAGATTTCCATGACATATGAACAACTTATCACATAATAATTCATGTATTCACAAGTCAACAAGGGATTAAGGCATGAATCTAGCAAAATAGCTCATAACACTATAACTTTCAAGCTTAAACAAAGTGGGTTTCTAAAACCCTCTAAGAGCTCACCTTAAACTCAAAAGATTGCTTGCTAAGTTTAGATTCCAAACCCTAGCTTCAAGCTCCAAAATCTCTACTCAAGAAAACCTCTATTCCTTGGCTTTCCTTGCTCCAAATTTCTCCAACAAAAGCTTGCTTATCATACAAAGATTTAGGGAGAAGTTTGCTAGCTTAAGGGATGATGATTTGATGATGAAGATAGTGGGGAGGATGGGGCGAAAATGAGAAGAAAGGAAGGGCAAATTTTCAGATTTGTGAAGGAAAGAAAATGAGTAGAAACTTCACAATTATTCATATTTATCCAATAAGTCTTTTCCCCTTATTTACAACTATGCCACTTCTTAATTACCACTTTGCCATTGCTTGCATACGAAGCTTCTAATGCTTATAACTGATACTTCTAAGCGGGATATTACAGTATCCGTTCAAAATTGGGTATTTTTTCTTATTTTTTCTTTATAAAATATAAAATAAATATTTAAACGTGATTTCAAGATCCTCAAATGTATTTTAATATTTAAATTAGTGCTCCTTCAAAAATAATTTAAAAAAATATTTTAAGTGTTTTTTTTTTTTTAAGAAAAACGGAACCAAACTGAACCATAGCCTCTCCCTTTTATTATAAAAGCAGTCTTTGATTCATCTATACTTATTTATTGATCAACTATAAAATAATTTAATTAAAAAATCATGTATTTTTTAAATAAAATTTATGATTATTAATTAAATAAAAGAACTTAGGTTGACTTGACAAAAAAAAAACTTAGGTTGATCAAGATCGTAGTTGGGGATGTTCAAGAATTTGGTATGATTGAAGGAAGGACTAGATCTGAGTTAACACACAAATCAGTCGTCACATCCTATTGTATTTCATAACATTCTAGTTGAAGTGGAAAAGATCAATTTCACATTGTGGAAGTGATTTTTAGGATGATTTTCTGGTAGCTAGGGCTGAGTGAGATAAGCAACCTATTCTGTTAGAGACTTGTGGGGGATCGTATTGGGGCTGTTGACTTTGGGTGTTGTTGTGTTGGTTTATTTGTTTTGTATAGCTAGGGCAGCACCTATCTGATTTTAGAGGTTGGTTGTTTGTTTACTCATTTGTATTATCTTCATGTTCTTGTATTCACTCCTTTTGTTATATATATATATATATATATATATATATATATATATATATATATATATATATATATATATATATATATATATTTTGCTATTAAAAAAAAGTTAGTTCTATTGTTTTTGCTTTTATCTGTTATTGTTTAGTTCATCGTCTGACTTGACTATTTTCCCAACAGATAAATAATGAGTAAATGGTCACATTAGTCCCTGACTCTGCATCTCGTTGTCACAAAGGTCCCTGACCCATGATTAAATACAAAGTAGTCCCTGAATGTGCACTTCCATTATCAGTTTAGTCCATGACGTTAAAAATTGGTTAATTGATGAGGTGACAAATATTTTGTGCTGACATGGTGCATGAGGTGTCACCAGACTCCTCTTGCTTTTGTGCGGCTATCCTCGCGGATGGTAACTACACCGTCCCAACTATATCCGGAACCCGTGCTCTAACTAGTGAGAACACAGGAGACACAACTTAACTTTTAATTAATTTCTTAACTTATACGTGGCCCTTGACGTTCCAACTAGCGGGAACTACAAGAGGCAGGTCTCTGTATTGTTAAATGTTCTTAATTAGTGTACTAGGTATTCTTAACCTATAGTTAAAGGTGTAATAATCCTTCTTAATCTATAACTTATTTCCCGGGTCAGTAATCTACCCACGTAAGTAGCATTGTCTTCATTTCACATAGCACTCAGAAGTTAATGCAAGAGTCCATTTATGATCTATCCTCCCATTAGTGTATGTATATAGACATTCTGATGCTGCGAGAACGGTCCCTGGTAAAGAAAAACAACATTTTTCGAAGGGTGTCACACTGTAATTTTCGTGGCACGAGAGACCTCCATCGTGTCACGATGATGTCCAGAAAATTATGATCGTGGCACGAAAATTCCAATGATGACAGCCCTGTAACTTTCCAGAAAATTCCCAATTCGACCAGCAACCATTTCTCAATACCAGGAAGTCCATATACTCTAAAAATTAGTATTTTAGGCAAGAAGGATCATAAATGTAACATGCAATAACATGGGCAACTAAAACAACATTAATTTTAGAATTTAACAATTATCTCACATACACAACATAAGCTACCCAAGGAGGGATCTATTCTAAAGGAACTCACCTGAACTTTGGATTAAAATCAAACTTGAAACCCTATGCTCACACTCCTAAGCTGCTGATCCAATCCATTCCTTCAACTCTTGCCTCTAACACCAAAATAAATCTAGACCAACCATTTTCATTAGTAATTCCACATGTATGAGCTTGTACCCAGCTACCCAGAATTGGAAGGAGTGGAGGTAAGGTTCGATTAAGGCTGGAAAGGAGGAGTTTATGCTTGCATTATGTAGTAATTGAAGTGGGGCTTCAGAACCTATGATTGCATGTAAGTTTCCATCTTGTTTTGGTTGAGAAAAATGAAGATTTGTGAGGAAGGGAGGAGGAGCACGAGGGAGGGAAAGGAGAAGTGGGAAATTCTGATTATAAGTGAGAGAGAAATGAATGAGAGAAATGAGAGGAATGAAGGGTTATTAGACTTATATAATCTATGAGCAGAATTACATAAATGCCCTTCCTTAAGTGAAAGTTCCTCTGGTACGCGGGTTGATACTGATAAAGGTTAAGTTTAAGCGGGATGTTACAAGGGTTATGTAGAGACAAATGACTATCATAGGATCCCCGAGATTGCCTACATCCTAGGATAAATGGAAATCACTGAGACATCCTGTCTCACCCCAATCCCTTTATTTATTTTTCAGATAAGCAGGTTGTTCGCAAGCAGAAGGGCTCGAGTTGGGATTAGTAGGAGGAAGCCGGATGATTTGTCTTGATATACACGATTCGTACTAGTCTTAGATATTTTTCAATACGTAATCATTATTGTACCAGAAGTGTATATATTTGTCAGATGTTATATTTTACTGGATGTACGAACTTGTATTATAGATGTATTCATTCAAAAAGAAATTATGATGTAATTTTTAATGTATCCAATACTAAGTTTAATACGCATACTAAATATTCTAGATAGTTTAGTATGGGTGTTATAATTTGGTATCAGAGCATGTCGATTCAGATCGTGCATTGGGTCATTAAGATTCAATAAATGCAGTGGGACCATTGGGTTCCGGATATTTATTCTAAATGTCACGTCTAGTTGAGCCTGATCAACTCGACCTAGTATATGACAGTTAGAACAAATGTCTTAGAGCTGAATAGAAACTAGGAGGAATGAAGCGTGTGAAGAATGAAGACCAAGGTGCCAGAAGTTATGACAGAAATTGGTAGAGAAGTACTCAGCGCCAAATGGTGGCCAAGGTACTGGAGTAGTGAAGAAAGTTAATGGCGAGTTTCTGTCAAGAAAATATTGGGGATATTTCAAGAGCAAGACGAAGTGCCACAACATCGTTGGGTGCATAGTGGAACGACACTTCGTCTGTAAAGGCAGGAGAAGTAAGGAATTCTTGAATGTTTTGAGGAATGATTTAGGACCTTGACGGGAACCGTAGATTGAAAAGTGGAAGTGAGATGTATAGTAAAGTGATAGTTTCGGGTACAAATTTAAGATTACAAAACCAGACCGAGAAACTCGGAACGAGAAAATTTCCAAGTGCTTATTGGAACCTCTAAACTTTTGGTGAAGGTAGAAAACGCAAGAATCGAAGAACTCGTATGCTTGAGCCGGGCGAGATTCCAACGTATGATCAGTTGAGGGAAGTAATGGTGAATTAAGTGAACGATTTTGGAAGAGGTGAAGTTGACCCTCAATGTGGTCAGTGAATGTGTAGCGTAAGTTAGTTAAGCTTTGTCAGATCAACCACACATCCCTAGTCGTAAGTATCAGGTTTTTGAACAAGAAGTAGAAGTTGTTACGTAATTCTGAAGACTGGAGAATGAGTATGTAATAGGGTCGAGATCAGGCATATGTCAGTATGCAGTATGAATGTGCTACCAACGATTAAGGAGTTAATAAGGAACTAACTCCGGACTGAAATGTACACCTAAACGTGGGTTATGACGCCGCCTCTAAGCACGAGTTATTGAGACACCACTGGACCAAGAAAAGTAAGTTTAGCAGTCAGCGAATGAGATCTTGGTATATGAAATAAGTTGATCTGTAACCTTTCGACAAGATCGAAAAATTAAGATTGAGTAATAAGTTGACGAGATTTAGTGAATTGATGGACGAATAATGTCAAACTCTTTTAATAGAATATCGAAGACAAGAATGACTTAACACATGAATGTACTAGGTCAGTGTGTTTTGGATTAATCAGAAAATTTTGTTGAGAATTATTCGAGATTTTGTTATACAGAAATCGTCGCTAGCACGAGGAAGTTAAGAATGTAGTTGAACATCAAAGAGTTGTATGTATTCGTTTGAGAAGTTTATCTTCCGAATGCATTCGGGGAACTCGTTATGGGTAACTTGTTATCGATTGGACCGAAATGTGTAAATGAAGCTGTCTCAGAGGAGACCTTAAATATGATTTCTTTTACAGATAAGAATATAATGAATGGAAACGAGACTCAGGTTTTGGCATACGAATGATGTGAATGTGGAAGGTATTCAAGAAATCGCTTTGCGAGAACAAGTGTGTCATTTATGTCTAAAGGAAAACGCAGTATCTGGGTATGACTCGTCAACGATATGAGTTATGTTTCAGAGCAATATGTAGCATGAAGTTAACCTCTTTGTTAATTGAATGTCGGCTCCGGAGGACGATTAAGGTAATTGGATAAGCATGTAGTTGAGATTGTGAAAAAGTAACGGGACGTACGATGGTTTTGCTCTGCTTACTACGAAGATATGAAATGGTAAAGTTGATCGAGGGATTTTATACAATGATGATTTAATGTTCCTCACTCAAAGCGGGCTGTTAAAATCAGAGAACGCATCAGAAGGCTGCCCAAGAATGAAATCAAGAGTACTCAGAACCACGGAGTTCAGAGGTATTGGAGTTGAAGTAGTCTAAGAGGATGTGATAAGAATTAGATGGATATGTCCCTCCCACTTAAGTCAGAATAATTGGAGTCGCCACTAACATGGTAAACTAGTTGTTCGATGCAGTGATTTGAAGGGCACGAAGTATCAGTTTAGTAGGAGAGAGTTATGCACAAAGTATTAAGTTGTGTCCATCAAGCTCCAGATTATGCTGGATGGGATTAGCCCACAAGGGAAATATATGCAAAAACAGTTAAGTCGTGTCTTCTGTTGTCCACGCTAGTGGGACACGGAAGGTCCATGCTAGTGGGACGGGATACTTTCCGTAAGGATGGCTCGCACGACAACAAGAGGTATCCAGTCCGGTGTTAGCCTCAAATAGGAATTTTCACCGATATGTTATGGGGATGTATTCCGGGGTTACTCCACTCAGATGCATTCCATAAAATGAACCCAGATAATAATTGTTTGTTCAACGCTAACCTTCTAACTTAAGAATGACTAAAAATGAATATGAATATGATAAGACTTATGATAGTAAACAGATAGTGATCCTAGACTTCCCCTGGTCTCTAAGTTATGCATAACAGAACATTAAACCCTAATTAGGGTTATGTAGAGACAGATGGCGATCGCAGGATCCCCAAGATTGCCTACATCCTAGGATAAGTGGAACTCACTGAGACATCCTGTCTCACCCCAATCCCTTTATTTATTTTTCAGATAAGCATGTTGTTCGCAAGCAGAAGGGCTCGTGTCAGGATTAGTAGGAGGAAGCCGAATGATTTATTTTGACATACACGATTCGTACCAGTCTTAGATATTTTTCTATACGTAATCAGTATTGTACCAAAAGTGTATATATTTGTCGGATGTTATATTTTACTGGATGTACGAATTTGTATTATAGATGTATTCTGTTGGATATTTGGTTGTTGGCTTTATTTTTGTTAAAATCAAATATACAAGCAAGATGTTCGTCTTCAGAAGCAGAACCTCAGAAGCTGAATCTTCAAAAGCAGAACTTCAGAAGCTGAACCTTCAGAAGCAGAACTTCAGAAGCTGAACCTTCAGAAGCTGAACCTTCAGAAGCTATACCTTCCAAAGTTGAACCTTCAGAAGCTGAACTTCAGACGCAGAACTTCAGACGCAGAACTTCAGAAGCAACTTCAGAAGCACCCTTGTTTTCGCGCCTTGGAGCTGTTTATTTTCTCACTTGATCTTTTGAAGATTTGATTGAAGAATTCATGCATGTTACTTGTTCTCCAAGCTGCGCGTGTTTCCAGAAGGAAGATATTTTCGTGAGATATATTTTCCAGATTGGATATTGTTTTATTTGTGAATATATTTTCAAAGAGATCTTTGGAAAATATATTTCTGAAGAATATTTGTTTCAATATATTTCTGAGAAGAATATTTGATTCAAATATATGTTGCTGCTGAAGGCTATAAATAGAAGACGCCACTATGGAAGAACTCAACTGAAACCAAAGCCATCATTGAAAGAGTATTCTTAGGTTTCTAGTCTGTTAATTGTGAGCCTTTCTTGTATCATCTTGATGCAAGCTTAGGACTGTTTTTATTGAGTTGTAATTGTAGATCACTTGAAGCTTTTAAGCAAGAGTGACTTGTGTGTGTTGGAGTGTGTCTCCGTCTTTCTTTGTTATTTGAGTCTGATATCACTGGAGCAGTGATTGATTGAGTGGGTCTGAGATGGGATCTCAGATCTAGGAGTTCCTAGGCTGAAGTCAGTATGGGTAGTAGCTAGGTGATAAGTTGTAAACTTGGAGTTTGCTGAGAACTTTGAACTAGGACTACACTAGTGGACTTCCTCCTAGTTTGGTAGCCTCCAGATGTAGGTGTGTTTGTCACCGAACTGGGCTAACAAACATCTTGTATCTCTTACTTTCTGTCTGTTATTGTTTTGCGTGTTTTACTCATAAATCAACGTTGAAACTTTGTACTCTGTTTTACATCGTTGTTCCTGAGTTGGATCATTACGTTCAGCATCAGGACTTTACTGCGCCAGAATTTCATATTCATTTGAAAAGAAATTCTGCTGTAATTTTTAATGTATCCAGTACTAAGTTTAATACGCATACTAGATATTCTAGACAATTTAGTATGGGTGTTACAATATCATTCTCAACACTCACCAATCATAAGTATAGATGTATATGCAATACACTCCATCACCTCACCAATAATGCATGTGGTACCAATCTTCTCACCAATTTTGTATGTCAGAGTTATGTTACTAAACAATACACTCACCAATCTCACCAATAATCCTAACTCCAATCAATATGATGCATGCAAAGCCACAATAGTGGTAAATGCAATTAATTCTCTCCAATGTTTCATATTTAGAACAATGTTTATCTCACCAATTGCAACACCATAAAATAAATATAATAACTTTATATTTCTCTACACAACATCAACAATATACTCACCAATAGATAATAGATAATAGATAATAGAATACCCTAAGATCACCAAAACTCATTTCCCTCACATATTTCTCTTACTACAAGACTTTGGTTTTCATTTCCGAGACCTAATAATGAAGGAAAAGGAAGAATTTTCAATGCTGGGAAAAGAGCACGATTGTGCGTCCCAAGGAGCACGCCGTGCGCTTTCCCAGTAAAGGAAAGAAGGAAAGTGCAGAAGAATCTACACAGTCCTTGCATTTCACACGCACGAGCGTGCGTTTTTTGCAGCATTGAATGGAGAAAACCAATTTGAAAATTAGACTTATTTTACAAAAGCGTTATTTGAGTTTGAAGAATTTTTTAGTCCCCCTTCCCCCCGCTCTTTTTTTAAAAATATAAAATTATGTTTTCGGAACTGTTTTGAGATAAGATTTAGAGGAACCAATGTAATTTGTTGATGTTTTTTGAGATTTGAAGGATCCATGTTATATAATAAAAAATATCATAGAAATTATTCGGATTATAAAATCAATAAAATTAATTATTTGGAGGTCGTGAGAGAGATGAGTTGGGCAGAAAAAAGAAATTATCTCTAAATTTTGGTGCAAATTGGTGGACTTCTCTTACATACAAATAAATCTATTATTTTTCCCACCCTATGCATGTAACGTCCTCGGGGCGCCTGTGAATGATGTCCCATGCCTAAATGCTTGTCTCTTCGTCCTTTTGGGTGTTTGCTTTCGTATAAGATGTCTTGGGACCTAGGAACATAATTTCTTCCTCTGCAATGTCTTCAGAGGCTGCTTGAATCTTATTTCTTGATCTTCCCAATGGTCTTCACGAGTCTTCAGACATCTTGCTTTGCTGATTTGCATGATTTCTTCTTGAATTACATCAAAACACCCAAGAATTGCTATGTTTCGGGAAGAATAGAATTACATGACTCAAATATAGAAAACATTACAACTGTCCCGAAATCATAAGCAATTGCTATAATACTCCTTAATTCTGGATGAAAAACCTACTTGAAAATGTTTAAAAAACATTCTAAATATAACGTAAGATGACCTGTCATCACTTGTCATCAATATGAGTCATCTTTTCCCCGAAGAAAAAGATAACAACCAAAATCTCTAACTAATTAGTATTTACAAATAATATTTTTTGTAAATTATTTTGTTGAGATGTAGTCAAAATCAACTTGTTATTTCCATAAATAGCCAGCTAAAAGGATTTTTCTAAATTACTTGCATTTTTAGATTTCTGATAAATTCTTAACGATTTTTTTGGTGTTGAAACTACTAAACAATATATTAAAACATCTCAGACACCTAAAAATGGGAGTCGACATATGTGCTGGGTTTGTTAAAAAAAGTATGAAATATGCAACATCTACACATCACAGTTATGCCAATCTTTTAGATTTTAACTATAAAAGTAGGCAACATGCTAGATCTCCACATCTTCACAAAACTGAATTCTATAAGTTTTTAACTTCAACTCTAAGGAATTCAATAAGGAATAAATCTTCATTATGGTATTTACACAATAAATTTCCCTACTACGTTTCAAACACTTATTTTAGTTTTAATTTATTAATTTACACAAAATAATAACAATAGAAGAATTATTCATAACTAATGATGTAACAATAATCATTTATGTGCAGGTAAACATGAGATTAATCTCTAAATCGTTTATTTTCTCATTCTCAATACTTGTGATGCTTTCAAGCACAACTTACTCACAACCACAATCTCCAAAAGTTATCCAATCAGCAACATATTTGTCAAAAGAGTTTAAACTTGGGCCTGGAGAAGTCGCGGCAAAACGAATGTATGATATTGAATTTCCAAAGGGTCATGTTGGAATCAAGAGCTTAGATGTTGATCTTGTTGACGAACATGGAAACTCTGTACCATTGCATGAAACTTACTTCCATCATTGGTTTGTTATAAAATATATTATAAAGAAGAATATGTCAGTGTCGCAAGATCCAAATGATCATACCAATCCTTCTGGGGTTCCCACTTTCATAAGAAATGCTGGAACATGCAACAAGGATATTTTTCCACATTATTGGGGTTCTGGAAGTGAAACTCGAGGAACAAGTACAAAAATTCCTTATCCATTTGCGGTTGAAGTAGGTAACCCTGCAAATATTACAGAAGGGTGGGAAGAGAAATGGTTTTTAACTTTCATCGTCATTGATACACGAGGAGCAGAAAATAAGAAAAGTTGCATTGAATGTAGGTGTGACCAATTTAATCTTCCTGAAAATTTCTATAATGTGACATTTGGCATCCATGGAAAAGTGACTCCTGAATATAAAGCAGGAGTCCTTTGTTGCCAGGATAAGTTTCAGTGTAAAATGAGAACGGGATTTCAAGCACCAAGGAGAAATCTTGCCATAAGATATAACATAACCTGGGTTAACTGGGACCAACACCAAATTCCAGTTAGATTTTATATACTTGACTCCACTGATCGGGTCAAAACAATTGGTTCTGAAACAATCCATGATTGTCAGGTATATATGTAATTTAAATTATATTTTTTTTATTTTGTGATTAATTAAATTATGTCATGACCAATATGTGGCTTAAGCGATTGGGTTTGAAAACCTTAGTAGGAGGCTCAAGGAAACTCTATTTACTATCATAGAAAACTAAAAACTATTATTTTCCTGTAAAATTGAAGTAAGATAATTTCTAAAACCTGACGAAAATACTTTTTTTTTGTATTACTTTGTATGTTAGAAACAAGTGATCTAAAAAGATTTATGAATTTATTACAGGCAGAGTTTACTATTCCAGAAAATAATAGTACAGACCTTTTCCATGTTCAAAAAGCAAGCATTCCAATGAAGAAAGGTGGTTATCTTATCAACGGCGCTGCTCATGCACATACAGGTTTTATTAATGCAACATTATACGGACAGGTAAAGCATAATATTATTCATTTGACTAAGTTTTGTTAAATTTGATTATCTTTTCTCAATGTATTTCTTAAAGGATAATGCATTTTTTTGATTCCATATATAGTCAAATTAATCTTGTGATATATAATGCTTTTCTAATCTCTAATTTTTTTTTTTGTTTTGAATAAATTAATTAATTAGGATGGAAGGACTTTGTGTACATCAACACCAACATATGGAACAGGAAAAGAAGCAGGGAATGAGGAAGGTTACCTTGTTGGAATGTCTGTATGTTATCCAAAACCAGGTTCAATCAAGATTAATGATGGTGAAACAGTGACCTTAGAAGTAAGATATAAAAATGAATTTCATCCTGGAGTTATGGGAGATATGCACTTCTATTTGGCTGATCAACTGCCGTATGAACCATAGACATCCAGTTTCTATGATTTTGTTAATGTTTGATTAGATAAACATGTTTTTCAGACCATTTATGTAACACTCTAAACCCAAATTTGAGATACTTAATAAAATAAATTTGTTAAAATGATTTTTGTAGCATATTTAAATTAAGTATAAAAAATTAATTTTAATTAAAAGGCTTAGGATGCCACATTGTAATCTTTCATAAAACATTTATGTGAAGTCCTAAATTAAAATCTCTTGGAACAAAAGGAACCAAGGTTTATCAAATTTGTTATGATCTAAGAGACAATTGACTTTTGTCTCTAAAATAGTTTACAAAATAGTACTATTGATACAATAGTTTTACCTACCATAAAATTGTTCAAGACTATATAAAATACCATGGACACATTCTCTCTCCAATATGAATCACCGACCGACAATCTACAATAATTGTGCTTTTGCAAACATGCACACGCAAATATTGAAGGAGTGCGTAGTCGAAAAACATGAAAGATGATACATAAGTAAGAAGAACAATGAATATGAACATATATCATATAATCATGAATGTGCATTATAACATCCTAAGAAACGTAGTTAACAAAACGTAGTTTCAAAATATCTGAGAAACATAAATTATAACAAAAACGCCACATCCCTAATGTTACAGAATCAGAGCAACGACCGACTAAATAGTTCAGAAAGTAATAAACGACTGTAAAAGACTCCCAAAGCCACCTTTCAACTCACCGCAACTAATGCTCCTCCACCTGAGTATATGTACCACAAGAGTACAGACACCACAAACATACAACACCAAAACATAGGTGAGAATACATTCATTAAAAATATTATTAACATATAAGACAATAAAAATGGTAAAGGTTCAATCATTAACCTACGTATATCTGTAATATCCCACTTAATCTGTAGCAGGCTGTAGTATCAGTTAAACGTACCGGAGAAGAATTTGAAGGAAAGGGCATAATTGTACTTTCACCTTAAATATATATATATATATATATACACACACACACACACACACACACACACACACACACACCAACCCACTCTTTTCTCTCCATTTTTCTTCCTCCTTTCTCCCTCTTACTGAAGCCTTTCCCCCCTCATACTCTCTTCTTCCCCTCGGCCTTCACTCTTCCTCCACCAAACTTCAATCTTTCTCACTTATTTCCAAACCCAAATCAACATGCAAGCTTATTACCATGATTCTTAGGTGATTTGAAGTGTGTTACCAGCTTTAAATCCTTTCTCTCATTCCCCTTTCCTTTGGCAGATGCATTACTCCCTCTCTAACTTGAAGGAAATTTTACAAATTCAACACAAGTGGCCCTGCATGTGTATTAGCTAGAATCTTGTGGCTTGCATGTGTGAGATATTGATCCTTGATGGTTTGGTTTGGTGTTTAGACACAAGTAGTTGAACAAAGGACTATGACCTAAGCTTGGGTGTAAGTGATGAATAACATAAGCTGCTGATAAGCTGTTTAGTGTTGTTTAATTAGAGATTGCGTTATATGTTTGGCAAAGAAGCAGGGGTTAGTGCAAGAATAAGAGCTAAGGGTTCAAGAAGATAGTAGGAGTGATTATTGTTGCTGTTTGGGATAATAAGTTGAAATTGAAGCAATAAGCTGTTGGATAAGCTGTTTTGGAAAAGTGATTATGGAGGTTAGCTATTTTGTAGAAGCTGGGAGCAGAAGCAAAAGTTGATGCTTGAGATGTTTGAAGTGACCAGAGATAAATTGGTGCGTTCCTTTAGTTTAGGAAACCTCATCTTGTGTAATTGAATCATGTGAGAAATTAACAAATTATAGGAAAATTGTGACTTTAGTTGCTCCTTTTGTTAATGCATGTAACACCCATACTAATTTAATCTAGAATATTAGCATGTGCGTTAAACTGATACTGGATACATTTAAAATTTTCAATAATAATATTACATCACATCTGAATGAATACAAGTTTACTCGTTGTACAAATAATCCAATACTATTACAATACTTATACATAAGTCCAATAAGCTCCTGAGCTGGTACACGACGAGCAACTGTACTCCATCCAGTAACCCTCCGAAGAAATCCCTTCACGAACCTCTGACTTACCTGCAAACCTGCACCAGAAGGAATGGGATGAGACATAATGTCTCAGTGAGCTCCAGCCCAACCAACTGTTGGCAACCTCAGGGAACCAAGGGTCGCCATGCCTACCTTGGCAATCTTGGGGATTTCCTATGATCACCAAGTCTTATCTTTATCCACAAAGGATATAATCTGCCTATGACTATAAGTCTGCCTGTAACTATAACTGTAAACTGCCTATAACTGTAACTGAAAACTGCCTATAACTGTAAACTGCCTATAACTGTAACTGTAAACTGCCTATAACTGTAACTGTAAACTGCCTATAACTGTAACTGTAACTATAAAACATAATTCATATAAACACATATTATGTTAGCTGTTAGCGTTGAACAAATATTATTATCTGAGTTCATTTTACGGAGTGCAGTCCGGGTGGAGTAACCCCGAAGTACATCTCCCTATGACCTGTGAAATTCCTATCATATCAGGCTAACACCGGACTCCTCTTTTAATTTGCATGTGGAAAACCCTCTCGGTGAAGTCCAATCCGGCGTATCCCGGAGTCTGCTGAACATGCCTATGACTGTGAAACGTGTGGACAATCCTCTCGGAGAAGTCCCATCCGGCGAATCCCGGAGTCTGATGAACACGCCGTTAACTGTGACATATAATTCTTTAACTTTTAATCATATAATAATAATCTCATAACATTTAACCTATAACTTAAGATTCTTGGCTTATCGTTCTCATAAGCCACCTATTAATTGTTGGAGAACCAACACTATAAGCTTCTCTGAAACTTTGATTGTCGAAACATTCCTATTACTCTTGTATTCTAAACTGAATACATCTATAATCTTGCTTACCTAAAATAGGTTCTTGACTTATCCAAGTCGTATGCTTTCCTTAAGAGTGAGCATCTCACAAGTATGGATTATCCATCTAATCTTTACCCCCATACTCTTAATTCTTGTTTTCCTATCAAAGATTCGACATATCGTTCTCATATGCCGTTCTTAGGGCTTACACATTCATTTAACCTTTGTTCTCGCATTTCCCACGCTTCGCGTATTCCTTGCTCCTATAATTTCTCAACCATTGGAAGCCTTTAGGATGAGTTAAAATGGTGGTCAATGTTTCTAAAATGTTTTAGGAGAAAACAGTTGCAAAAAGCCACGCCTACGCGCACCAGAACCCCCAGAACAGCTCAACTGTCATGGGCTGTTCTGGTTTGGTCGCTACAAGCGATGGCTTGGTCGCTACAAGCGACGGTGACCAGAACAAAATTGCTGTCTGGTCGCTATAGCGACGGCTGGTCGCTGTAGCGACCATGACAGTACAGAACTTGTCCAAAAACGTGTTTTTCCACCATTTTTGCTCAATCTAAGTTACCCAAGCTTCCCAACCATATTATAAATGATTTTCTATTACAAAATGATAGTTTTAAACATATATGAGCAAGGAATTAGCAAGCAAAGGGATTAGGGTAAAAACTATAAACTTAGCATATGATGAAATACACATTAAATCTCTCAAAGTGGGTTCTAAAACCCCTAGGGAGCTCACCTTAAAACTGGTTTGGTGCTGGCTTAACCTTAACTTCAAAACCCTAGCTTGATCACTTGATCTTTCTTGCTTTTCTTTAACTTCTTCTTGTTCCAACTCCTTAAACCAAGCTTTCTAGCCAATAATCCACAAGATTGGATGATGATTAGGAGGTTGGTAGTGATGATGATGATGATGAACAAAAATTAGAGAGAGAAAGAAAGAAACTCAGATTTCTTGTGAGAGAAAATGAGTGATAAGTATGAAATAATTCATATTTATCCTATTTTGATCCTTTCTCAATATTTACCATTTTGCCATTCCATTCGTTTAATTCCTGTGATACTGTTAAAAGTCACGCTTAAGCGGGATATTACACTCTACCCCCCTTAAAAGAAATTTCATCCTCGAAATTTAGAAAATCCTTCTGAGATCCTGAAAAGGTAAATCCTTCCTACCTCTTCCTCTACTATGCAAAACTCCAATTCTTTTTGCTTATTGGAATTCCATGGCAACTCTAGGGTCTGACATGTAGATTAATCACGCACCTCGATTAAACCATATCGGTTAAAACTTGTTCTTTAGCCATGATTTCCATCTCTGTAAGTCAAAACATATGACAATCTCTTTCCAGCCGAAAGGTCTGATGCATGTTACATAACTATCACCTGTTAGGACGTATGGTTATCTGAACCAACATATCCATCTTATCTGTCTATATTCTCTGTTCGACATATTTCTTGCAAATCCAATTTAAAATTATTAAGTCTTGGATTTCCCTTACTGAATTCTATCAGTTCTTCGTTCATTGACCGTTCAATCTTATCCTGAAGACGTCGGGTCGATCTGATTTTCCTCAATTATTCCAACTTTTCTAGGAATCTATTACATTACTTTTAATTCAAAAGAATTCTTGTCTTTGACTTTCGCCTCGTAAGACGAAATTTTACCGTTACATTCGTAACTTTCTTTATATAGATTTATTCTTACACTGAAAGGCATCTGATATTGAGTAATCTCAAATGGAAGCAAAGTCTATTGCAATTACCTTCACGATTCAAATACAAGGTGGTGGCTGAACCTATGGTACAAGTTCCTTCTTTCTGACATCCTGGTGTAACTATTATCACAACCGTGAGCATTGCTCACATTCCCACTGCGGGAATCCTTAAGGGCTCGAGAAATCATATGAGCCTCTCGTGCTCCGATTCAATTAATCAACGATAACGCGTAGCTAAGGTCTTAGGAGCTTTATCCCTTCTAGGACTCTGACAATCTTGCATCATTCAAGATATTCCTTACTCATGGGATTAATACTTTCTTTACCAATAATTTCAAACTTAGGAAAGTTTAGTACAAGTGACGTGTGGCATAAGTCGTCTCACATATCATCATATAATACAGTCCATAGCACATAGCTTCCATACACGATCGAGTACGTGTACACTACTATCGGGTGCACAGTACGCCGCATCATCATTGTCCAACTAATGGGACATCATACTTAGTCAAAATATACTTGAGACAAAACCACGCCAACTAAGGTCACTCTTCTTGCTCTTAACTCATGCTTGTATTCTTTGAGTATCCACAATCCCATAACGTAAACTACGGTTACATTCCATTGGTGTTATAAACTTATTTTGTCCAAGGACATTCCCTGTTTTCGAAAAGAAAACTCTATTCTGATCGCTATCCAAATAGCACTCTTAAACTCTTAATCCTTTACTTCATAACTTGAATTCACGTAGCCCTTTTCTGTAAACTATGAATAATCTTCTGATCTGTGTAAAACATTTCCTTCCTTTAACTGTGAACATTAAGTTCAAGAATTTCTGAATTCCTCAACTAAGATTTGTTCGGTAACAACAAACCTGTTCTGCTTAAGACTTTCCTGTTAAACATTACTGACTGCGTACCACGGTTACCAATACATGTCACATGACTGTAAAAAAATATGTTACACTACTATCTAAGTAGCATAAACTCTGCCTGATCAGTATGCATAATACTAATCATAACCTGTTACATGCCTGTTACATGCGACATTCTAGCATAACGTGGGTACGATGTGGAATAACCTCATGCCACTGCATAATTCCTCTTGGGTTAAACTTACTATTCAAGTCAACTTGAAATTACTAAGCTAAAATAGCTAGATTAACATATTAGATGTGGCTTTCTTTGCTATGTTCTTATTGTGCTATAAACACATCCTTTAAATTTCTCAAACTGCTTCGATTCTCTTTTCTCATGAGTTCCGAGGTCTGAAGCATTCCTCGATTTATCTCTTAAAATTTTCTGTTAGGACTGATGATAAGTTCAAGTCATCACTACTACTAATATTCTGTAGCTTGAGAATTAATCACTGAATACCTTTCCTGTACTTCATCTGACAAGGACTTCACAACATCCTTTTTCTCTAAACTTCAGCTTGGAATTGTCTATTAACTCATTCTCGGATTACTTCTCCGCTGCGCAACTCTGATTTACACAATTCACCTTGGGATAGAAGTAATACACCACTATTACCAAATTAAATCTCCTCGTTAAACTCATTCCTTAATGGCTTAAACCACTTGCTTAACTTATTGATTGATCGTCATCTGACTTTGTGTTTCTTTTCGGACATAAACAATATACTTACTTTCACGAAAATACGCCGAAATCTGTAAACAGTCTTTAGCAATAATTACGAGCCCAACAATGCTCCTGCCAAAACAACTTATACACTTGTTCTAGCTTTACTCTTCATATTCTGAATTCTATATCCATCTCATAGTTGGCTCAACATGTATATTCATTTAAACCTTGCAGAAACCCTACCGGTTGCATAGGTAAGGAAACATCAGTCCAGCTTCAATACAAACAAAACCACATGTATTAACACAAAATAGGGCAACTAATCATGCAAAGTTAGGCCTAATGTCATAGTTATCTCACATTACATACACATAAACTACCCAAGAAGTTGGGTTCTAACCACTAAGGCTTTGTTTGCGAGTTTTGAGGAGAGGGGAAGGAAAGACTTAGGAGGGGAAGGGAAGGGAGGGGAGGGAAGGGGGAAAGGAGGGAAAGCCTTCCCCTTGTTTGGGAGTTAAAAAACCAACAAGAAAAGGAAATGGAGGGCTTATGTGATAATTTTACTATTTTACCCCTTTTTTCTTTTTTTGAGGAATACTCTAAAATAATTATATATATATATATATATAAATTAAAAAAATTTAAAATCTATAGTTTTTTTTATAATTTTATTAAAAAATTGATACAATAATAACAAATTAATGTCGCTATATATATATATATATATATATATATATATATATATATATATATATATAAACCATGTATTTTTTTTACAGTGTATTTTTTTTTTGTACAAACCATGTAAATTATTTAAAACTGTATAAATTATTTAAAAGTCATAACTGAAGTTTTTTAGCAACTCATTAATGAAGTTGAATCATGTTTTATTCATCATAGTCCAATTTAATGAATTAAAATGCAAAAATAATATGAACCAATAAAAAATAAATGGATATAAATAAGATGAACCATGCTCTTTTGTTCCCAATTGTTATTAGCAAAATATGTTGCTATAATAAAAACAAGAAATCCATCATAATGACTGCAATATTAAACAAATCTCAAAATAAATCCAACATAAAAGAAATTACAAAAAAAAAATCTAACAATATGAGATAAGTCTCAAAATAAATCCACCATAAAAAGTCTGAGTAAAACATATTATAGATGTTTCGGTTGGTTTCAAGCGATGCTTCGGTTGTTGCTATGAGAGTGTGAACGTGTTAATGAGTGAATTATGTGAATGAGGCGTGCAACTGTGTGAATTTGGTTTTGTCCTTAATTGGAATTTTGAATTATTATGAGGGCAAAATTGTCAATTTGTATGTTTAACCCCCCAAAACCCCCCAATTTGGGGGAACTTTAAAATTGGACCAAATGAAGCCCTTCAAAACCCCCCAAAACCTTCCCTTGATTTTTTAAATCTCCCAAACAAGGGTTTATCACTCCACAAGCCTTTCCTTTCCTTCCCCTCCCCTCCAAAACCCAACTCCCAAACAAAGCCTAAAGGAACTCACCTTATCAAAAGAGAATGAATCTTCAAGAAATCGATGAGCTTTGGCGAGCTTCCAAGTTTTCTCGATCCTACATCATCACTTGATTCTAAGCTTCAACTTATTTTCATTTGCATTTGATGCCTCCAACTTCTTATATCCTTCTGAGCTTCCTTGTTTTGTGTTCCCAATGAAGCTTCAGTCCTTGTCATTTCAATCTGACCAGAACCGAATATAATAGCATGATCATTTTCATCCACATTAATGAAGATTTTAGTTTAATAACTAAAATTTGTAATTTGGTTTTCTCAATCATAACATAACCTAATTATGCCGTTTCAAAGCCTACTTCAAGTTAAGTTTTGTCTTATTTCTAATGGTATAAGTCTCATTCCAAAGTGATGTATGTACAGAGAGATATGACAGAAACATTCCAACAACAATAGTGCAGATTTTTAATTCAACAATAGAGCCTATTTCGTGTTAAATTTTGTCTATTTTCCAATGGTTCAATTCCCACTCAAAAACGATGTGAGTACAAGTATTTACGACAGTTTTTCTGACAGTAAGTCTATACGAATTTTAACCAACATTTCTTACAATTCCACCAAACTAACAAATCCATCTCTAATCAAATTCAAGCTTAATAGAGAACCCACCTTAAATGTTGATGAATCCATAAGAATTGATGAACTTTGATGGCACTCTAAATCTTCACAAACTCTTCAATCACTTGGTCTTGATCCAAAGTCTCCTTTCCACTCAAATTGATGCATTTTTCTTCTTCTTCAACAAAGTGGAAGCTATCATAACCCACACTTCAATTCTAGCATCCATTTCAACAACATTAGTATCAAAACTAGGGGGAAACGAGAGGAGAATGAATTAGACACATGCAAAACTTGATTCCATGGAATTAGAGAAATTTTCGTGTAAGTTTCTAATTCCAAATCTGATTTGAAAGGGGATTTATAGATGTGGTAAGTGTCTAATTCCAAATTTGTCCTTCTTTACTCCAATATCCACTAGTGCACATTAAACTAGAGAAATAACCCTTTAGCCCTCTTAGATAATTTTCTTACTCATTATTTTTAGTTCATAATATCATTATCCAAAAATAAAATCTAATTAATATAATATTTTAACTACTAATAAGGTCTTGGGCTGTTACAAGTTGCTGATAGAATGATCACCAATTAAATGTCACTACTAGAAACTCCCGATTTTCCTGCGGAATTTCCAGCGGATTTCGTTGAAAATTCCTTAGGTAACCTGTTTCCTGCGGATTTTGCCAAGGATTAAGGTTCCCAGGTATAATACCTTCGTGGGTAATTGTTTCCCGAGGATTTTATGATCCGCAGGAAACTTAGCTGTGGAAATTTCTTCAGGAAATGTGACAAAAATCAGCATGAAACTTTCAGTCAGAGTTGAATGAGTTTTCCTGCCCGTGTCACGTTTTCTGCAAACAAAACCACAGGTACTTCCGCAGCAAATACCGGAGGAAAAACGGTATGAAAATGATATTCGCAGATAAAACCGCAGGTAGGTTTATGTTTCCGCAAGAAAATCCGCAGGAATGAGTTGTAAAACAATGGCAGATAAATGGCATATAAAGAATCATTTTCTTTTTAGATTTTTGAGGGAAAAATCATTTTTACTTATTTTTTTGAAACAAAAAAGTATCTTTTTTGAAGTATAAATTGTAATACAAAAATTATAATCAATATTAAACATCAAAATATTCACAATATAAAGAGTTAATTCAAAGTTATATTTTGTGTACTATCATTCAAGAAACAAATCCTAAACGAAGTATCTTAAGTACGACAAGAGTATAAACAAAAGTATTAATGTCTTCTTCATCAATTTGTTGTCATCTTCATTAGTGTCTTCATCAAATTCATTTTCACCATCTTCATTAGTGAACTCATTTGATTCTTTGTTGGAGTGTGGTGGATGGGAAGAAGATCCAGCAAATCCTAATATCATTAGACAACCATATTTCTTCATTTATTAGAACTTTTATTAATAGAAATAAAAAGGGTAAATTTTGTTTAATAAAAAGAAATATAAATGGTAAATATCCATTTTGTGTAATGAGTAGCCACGACCAAATTTTAAAATAATTTAGACTGTGCATTTCCTTTTTCAAAATTATCCCATTAAAATAGTGTTTCAATATCGACATTAATTTTTTTTTTTATATATAGAAACTGATATGATTGATTGTAACTAAATAATTAAAAAGATTAATGTGATAATAAATAAGTATATTGAAAAACTGATGTGACAATATTAACATACCATTTTAACGTAAGATACTACTTTGACTAACATAGTGCACAACTAGGGACTATTTTGAAATTTTGATAGATTGAATGTCTGTTGTGATTATTCGTTACACACTCAAAGACAAAAATGATTATTATCCCAAATATAAATAAAAATTTATTTAAGTATTTAAAAAAATCTAAAACGTTATAATAAAAGAGACAAAACTATTAAATTGATCTTGCACACACAATAAATATTAAATATGGATGTGACCTAATACACACACAGTGTCCAAGTATTTTGTCAATATTTGTGTTATAATATTTTTTTTATAGAAATTTGTGTTCTAATATTATTTTTCAAAACTGCGTTAAAAAAATATTATTTTTCAAAATATTTTATCATTAAATATGTATAAAAGGATTAGTTGCAGTCGACAAAAATAGTTTGACATTTAATTTGGACTTAAATTTAAAATTATAGGGTCCTTGTTCACTAAGTAAAGAGGGAAAAATAAGATACTCAAAATCTTTCAATTTTTAAAATTTCATGAAGAAAACAAAAAGATAAAAAAAAATTAAACAAATCCACAGGAAAATCTGCAGGAAAAGTGACAAAAAACATTCCAAAATCTTCCGCAGGAAAAGCCTCAGCAAAAGTTACAGTTACCTGCGGATATTCTTGCGGTTACAGGATCCGCAGAAAATGTCCTCAGTGTAACGGAAACTGCAGGAAAATCCGTAGGTAAATCGATAGTTTTTGGTAGTGTGTTATCTTAGGGAAAATCAAATGTGTGTAAAATTACTTTTGTTAAAAATAGACAGAGAAGGGGAAATGTACTGAAATATAAATATAAATTTTATAATGATACATTTTTTTTTCTCAAAAAGATTAATTAGGAAATACAAAAGAATTGCCATATCCATTGGTTTGAAACCTGAATCAAAGAGGAATTATTGTCTGTCTTAAAAGAAGCACGAACTTGAAGAACATTGGTGTGGAAGGTTAGTTCCATATCCATTGATGTAATGATTTGTTGAAAACCTGATGTATTTTTTAAAACAAGGCCATGGATTCTTATGGTAGAAGAGTGAAAGTGTTGCTACTGTATTGAATAAGGGATCCAAATGAATGTCTAACTTTGGAAAGTTTCTGCAATACTATGCTTCTGCTGTGATGTTTACTAGTTCCAATTTATTGCTTTTGAACATAGGTTCAATGCAATAAGATCAAGATACACAACTTTGTTTCCAACAAGAGGCAGGTTGTAGAATTGTTTTTTGATTGGCAAAATATTTGTATAAGCAATCTTCCAATTTTTTTCTTCTAGTTATAGATTGTGTATTTCTGCATTATGTTTGTGGGTAGTATAAAAATTTGTGTATAAATATTATTGAGAGGCCAAAATTTGAGCACCAATTCCACCTATTATATATATATATATATATATATATATATATATATATATATATATATTTTTTATCTCTATCTTCTTTTCTTGCTTTACCTTAAATTGGTAATATATCACTAGTATCATCCGACATATGTCCTCAAAAACTAGTGGTAATACAGATAGAAGATTTTGAATATGTGATAAGAATATTTAAAGATATAGTCCCTTATTTGAAAATTTTTAAATTACCTTTTTTTGTTAAACTTTATGAACTTTGAAATTTAAGAATATTGTAAATAGATACGCTTTACACACGAATCCAATCATATTTCATTATGTTATGTAAGTATCACAAACAATTTTCACAATGACCATAGTGAGTTTTTCTTTGATTTGAAGTCACTATGATTCATGCATGTAGGAATTGAGGGCCTTCATGCTATTAAACATCAGCTATATTAGGATGATCATAAAGGTAGTTATTGAGCATACAATAAATCATGTCGAGGGATGTGAATAATGTAGAAAGGATATGTCCCTCCTACATAACATGAGTGATATTTTTTTTTGTTGTTGTTGAGAGGAACATGAGTGACGTCTTGGTTTTCTCACTAGGTTCATTATATACACACTTATAATCTGATGTCATATTTTAATATAAAAAGAATATAAAAAGAATTTACACTGATATTTTAATATACTTCATTCATATTTTAATATGATTGAATGTATACATAAATATATTTTAACTATGTCAATGTATAATATCTAAACTCGTATTAATATTACAAGAATTTAATTGGCATATTATGTCAATTTATAATTATTTTAAACATGCATATACTGATATGCTTCTACATCAATTAATGAATATGACAACTCATATGCTTTCATATTCATTAATTGATGTCGAAACAAATGATTAGATTCATGTGTAAAATAATTGTACAATGACAAAATATATTAAATAAATTAATATTCATATCAAAAAGTGACTTTAATTTGTATGCACTGCCATTGTAATATTGTGTTACACAAATATTTATCTAATCATATTTCACCATTTAGACATCCGTGGAGTTATTTTATGAACTCAAAATTGACACAACGTTATGATTTAACTGAATGCATATGAAAAACAGTTTTACACTATTAATGCATAGAAAATAATCTCTTAAAAAAATTAGATTTCTAATAATTTTTCTAGTAATAATAAATAATCCATAGATTTTATATATGAATAAAAAAAGAGTCAAATGTATTTGGTCTAAATTTGAATCAAATACAATTGACTTTTTCTTATAATTAAGGCCCGATGAATAATTAAGTAAGAAATAAATGAAAACTCTTAAATGGTCAAAATAATAATATCTTTAAATTAACATTATAAAACAAAAATTAATAAAATTTTTGTTATATCTTAAATATAAAAACATCAATAAATTTAAGTAAAAAACAATGTCAATTATATTTGGTCTAAATTCATACCAAACACATTTTACTTTTTCATATCACTAATGTAACTCCCGAAAATTCTATTTAATTAGTTTAATGAAGTTAAATATGTGGAGTCTTAATTATCATGATTTTGATGATGCATGCTGTTTGAGTATTATATTATTTACGAGAAAATAGAGTTTTGATGATTAATGATGGGATATGAAGATTAATATGATGAGGAGAAGAATTAAATAAAATAATATAGAGGTGGGACGTGTGAAATAGAAATAATGAATAAGTGGGGGAGGGGGAAGTAAAATTATGGTAAGTAGAAGAGAGAAATATAATAATAAGTGGATGGCCCAAATTCCCTAGTATAAATAGAAAGTTAGAAGTCAGAAG
The DNA here is from genome assembly GCA_018208015.1 of Medicago ruthenica. Lineage (NCBI taxonomy): Eukaryota > Viridiplantae > Streptophyta > Magnoliopsida > Fabales > Fabaceae > Medicago > Medicago ruthenica. The sequence continues at coordinate 72,603,362 of CM031376.1, read as the reverse complement.
AACACTTTTTGCTGAACATAGAAAACCAGAGAAAAGAAGAGAGGAGAAGAAGGAAAACCTAGAGGAAGAGAATAGAGCCAAAGCCGTATTCCCGGAGAATTCGAGGTCAGGAGGAGAATCCTTTCATCTTAGGGTTTCTTAATTGTAATGATGGGGGTTGTTTAAGATTAAGAATCTAAGTGTTGTTATGATGAGAAATTATGAAGAAAGAATGATGATGAACTGTTGTAGTAAGGGTTAATGTTGTTGGTGAAAGATTAAGATTGAAGAAAACAAAACTAGGGTGAATGAATTGGAAAATTAATCGTGAAACGAGTGTGTAATTGGATAGGTTAAGAGGGAATTAGTGTTGGAATGATATGATGACCTTAGAGTAATGATTAGGGACGAGTTTGGTGAGTTTTAGGTCGAAAACGGAGTCGGAACAGGTCCGCCAAGACAAAATTGCAGCAGAGCTGCGATGTGCTGCCAGACTGACACGCACGGTCGTGTCACCCAGGCGCATGACCCGTGCGTGATTTTGTGCCCATGCATGTGTGCTCTTTTGTGTGTTTAAGGGGGCACATGACCTTGCTGTCGCGTCGAATTTCGGATATCAAGCTATTGGGAAGTGTTGAATCACTAATTTTAAATCACGACTGAACTTTTAATTTTTCGGGGAGAAAAGGAAAAAAGTTCGAAATTACCTTTGAAAAAGAGATTTTAGGTTAGAGAGTCGATTATGCGAGGGGAAGGTATTAGCACCCCTCACATCCGTTGTACTCAACGGGAACCTCTTAGTCGGCTTAGGCTTAAAATGTTTTCAAAGTTTTACTTGCGTGTTTGAACATATAAAAAGGGAAAAAGAGATAAAATACAACGAAGGGGAAAAAAAAAAGTTTTTATTAACGGGCTTGACAAGATGGCGATCTTGCTCCTACGTATCTCCCGGTAGTCGGAGAATTCAAAGCGTACGTGGTTCTTTGGTAGAAAAAATTGTATGTTGGTTCGTTTTAATAATAAAAAAAGATTTGAAGACGCACAGAGGCGTAAAATGTTTAAATGATAAGAGACGACGCACAGAGGCGTAAAAGTTTTAAAGATGAAAAGACGGGCGCACATTAAGGCGATAAACTCGCACAAGGCGCAAAAGGTTGAAAATGAACGCGCAAAGGCGTGAAAGGTTCAGATTGACCACGAGGGCCAAGAAAAGGTTCAAAATGGTCATGGAGGATCAAAGAAAGATTAAGCGTGCTAGACGCGTCGAAGGTGGAATGACGATTGCCCGAACGACGAGACATACGTCACGCATTCATGCAATCGAGGTTTGGGGAGACATACGTCAAGCCATTCCCTTTTCATTCAAGTTTTGTTTCGTTGAAACTCGGAGAAATCTAGAAGGGACAAAACACTAGGTTGGGAAACTTAAAGAAAAGTTTAAAAAAAAGGAATCACGAACAAATTTGTTGTTCGAGTTTATTAAAATCATGAACATTACTTGTTACTTAAGCTATTGAAACTTAAGAACAAGTACTTATTCAAGTTTGAAAGATGAACAAAATCATAAAACATGCATGAGTTTGGAAAAGGCACAAGTTCGGCTCAATTCGAGTTTGGTTTTAAAAGAGTGAGCAAGCTCGGCTCAAGTTCGTGTTTGGATTGAAAATCATGAACAACGTTGTTGTTCAAGTTTGGTTTTGAAAATAAACGAACTTAGATTATTTCTCAAGCTTGGTTTTGAAAATTCTAGAACATAACTTGTTTTGCAAGTTACTCAAAATTAAATGCACGAACTTGTGAAATTTCCAAAGACATGCAATGTTCTTGATGTGGTTTGAACAAAAATGTATTTTTACCCTCTTTAGGTTCTGAATCAAGGGTTGGAACCCCAAAAATTTGGCCTTTTGAAGCCTGATTCATGTTCTGAATTTCACATACTTCGCAGAGCAACCAGAACTTGGCTCTGCAAAGTCAGGTTCTGATGTGGTCGCTCTGCGAACATTACTTTGCTCTGCGAAGTATACGAAAAATTGAACTCAGAAGCTGTTTCTGAACAGAAGTTCAGAAACTGCTCCTGAGCAAGCTTCAGAACCTAAAGGGGGTTGAAAAGCTTTGCAAATTTGGGAGAAAAGGAGTGTAAAAACTCAGTTTTAATGCTTTGCCACTTTGAGATTCCTTTTGAGTTTCAAAAGGGGTTTTTTGGCACAAAATGAAATTAAACAAAACAAATGATGCAAACAGCAAACAAAATGAAATATAAGGACTTTAGGATACTTACAGAACTCCTAGCAATGCTTGTGCAAAAGGTAGGAAGTGGCTTGATTGATTGATTAGAGGTTATGGACAAACAACTCTAATTGGTTTTTGCTTTGAGTATGAACTGTTTTGCTACTCTCTCAATGCTGTAATGTAATGGTTTTTTGGTGTAAATCTCGTGTGTATTGAATGTATATGGCTGTTAATGGATGTGTGTGTGAAATCCTTGAGCCTTGCCATTCCTTTTTATAGGCCAAAAACCAAATCTATGCAATGATGAACAAATCCTAGATCCTAGCTGGTTTGTGGGCTAAATCCAGGCTAAATGGCTTTGCATTTAATGCTAAAGGATAGAAGTTACTTTGCCTTGTGCCAAGGGTCAAGACCTTGACTGATTTCAGCCACAAAATGCAGCTGCAATGATGAGAAAAAACTGAAAAACAGGGCAGCTTGAAATTGTGTGATTCTTGGGATCAATCCTTGCAATCTTGGAAGGTCAAGCAAGGAAAACGTGTACTGCCATGTACAGAGAGGTTGGGGGAAGCAAAAAGAGCATGTGGGCTGGTGTGTGGGAGGAGAAATCCAGCTGAAAACAGGGCACACCAAACAGCTTTTTTGCAAGCAAAACCACTTAAGTTTGACTGGTTTTGGTGGAGAAATAAGGAAGGAAAGGGATCAAGTAGCTGGCTGGCAAGCTCAGGTTGGATGATAGGTCAATTGGGAGGGACAAGAACTGACCAAGGGCAGCCAATTTGCTTGAGCACATGCTAGGTTGGAAGAAAATCCTTCTTTCCTCAACCTTTAATGTCACACCTCAATCCTTGCTTTGTGCAGTAAATCAGCCACAATGGATGATCATAACAATAATAGATAATAATAACAATAACTAAACTGAAAACCAAAGCAAGATAAATAAAAAAAACAAAATCTGCAGAAATTTCGCAGAGTTCGCAGTGCGAAGGTAACTTCGCAGTGCGAACTCCCCCTTTTTTGAATTTTTTGTTTTCTTTAAAATAAAAATAAAAGATAAAAAACAAATAAATAATAAAACAATAATGATAATAGTAAATGATGCAAATAACAAAGATAGTAAATGATGAAAATGATAATGGAAAAATATGGTAATGATAATAGTAATAAAGATAAAAATAATAAAATGATGGAAAAGTTAATAATTATTAAATGATAATAATAATTATTAATAATAATAAAACATTGATAAAAGAAGACAATAATAATAATATTATTAAAAAAACAATAGCAAATTAGATTAATAAGGATAATGATAATATTAATGATAATGATAATAATGATGATACACATTAATAAATAAAAATCTAAAAATGAAGATAAAAATAATAAAAGGTAAATAAAAATAAGGAAAAAAATGAAATGAGAAATAATAATATGATAATGAATTAAGAAAAATATGAGTCAAAAAATGGGGTATGACACTTGCCCTCAAAGAGCACGACCGTGCACCCCTCCCAATCCTAGAAAACCCAACTTATTTTCCCCAATTGAGTTCCTAAAGTGAGGATTAGGAATTGACAACGATGAGTGATATAGATGTTGTAACACCCATAATAAGATTGCCTAGGATCTTACACGAGTATTAAAATTTCGTACTGGATACATTAATTTACAATATAAAAGTTCATACAAATATTACATCACATTGTAATATTACAATCCAAAGTTCATACATCATCTCGAAAACATATACATCAGATGAACAATCCATATAATACAAATAACCATAACAATTAACAACAGCACGATCAGTCCGTAGCCTTCTCCTTACCCTTGTTGCGTGCTGATTGCGATCCTGCCTGTGAACCTGCACCAGAAGGAATGGGATGAGACATAATGTCTCAGTGAGCTCTACCCAACCTACTGTTTGGCAACCACAGGGAACCTAGGGTCGCCATGCCTACCTTGGCAATTTAGGGGAAGTCTAGAATCGCCAAGTCTTATAAACCTGCCTATGACTTTATCTATAAACTGCCTGTAACTGTAATCTTTCTATGACTATGACTTTAACTATAACTGTAAAACATAATACAAATAAAGTGTTTTATGTTAGCTGTTAGCGTTGAACAAACAATTAATCTGAGTTCATTTTACGGAGGGCACCCCGGGTGGAGCAACCCCGAGATACGTCTCCCTATAAACCGGTGAAATTCCTATCATATCAGGCTAACACCGGACTCCCTATGAAACGTGTGGACAACCCTCTCGGAGAAGTCCCATCCGGCGAATCCCGGAGTCTGATGAACACGCCCTATGACTGTGAAACGTGCAAGCACGCCATTATCTTTGAATATTCCTTTAACTTTGACATATAATCATATAATCAGTACTATGATCGTATAACATTCCTATGACATATAACCTATGATTCTTGGCTCATCGTTCTCATGAGTCACCTATGATAGTTGGAGAACCAACACTATAAACATATCTATAACTATGATTGCCGAAACATTCATACTCTCGTTGCTCTTAGGCTTGCACATACTTAAGTGAATGTAGGGATTTCACTTACAAAGAGATAATCCCATTACCAATCCCTATACATATCTATATAACTTAGGAGTATAAGTATACATCTCCTAATGCCATGCCTATCCCTCATCCTACCCTAATTCCAAACCAAAGCTCACGAACAAGAAGCTGGGAAAAGGGCAAATCGTAGCACGATTTCAAGGAATCGGAGCACGATTTTTTGCGAAAGTTCCTTGAAAATCAGGACATAAAATCGTAGCCCGATGCCCATAAATCGTAGCACGATTTTGGCTTCAGCAGCATTCAAAATTTGCTTCCTAGGCTAAACCAAACATCCCCAATCATCAAAACAGCTTATGGGAATAGATTTCCATGACATATGAACAACTTATCATATAATAATTCATGTATTCACAAGCCAACAAGGGATTAAGGCATGAATCTAGCAAACTAGCTCTTAATACTATAACTTCAAAGCTTAAACAAAGTGGGTTTCTAAAACCCTCTAAGAGCTCACCTTAAACTCAAAAGATTGCTTGCTAAGTTTTAGAATCCAAACCCTAGCTTCAAGTCCAAAGCCTCTACTCAAGACAACTTCTATTTCCTTGGCTTTCCTTCTTCTTCTTGCTCCAAAATTTCCCCAACACAAGCTTGCTTACCATACAAAGGTTTAGGGAGAAGTTTGCTAGCTTAAGGGGTGATGATTTGATGATGAAGATGAAGAGGAGATGGGGCGAAAATGAGAGAAGAAGAAAGAGCAATTTTCTGAATTTTTGAGAGAAAGAAAAATGAGTAGAAACCTTGCCAATATTCATATTTATCCAATAAGCCTTTTTCTCTTATTTACAACTATGCCACTTCTCTTATTACCACTTTGCTATTGCTTGCAAACGAAGTTTCTAACGCTTATGACTGATACTTCTAAACGGGATATTACACTCTACCCCCCTTAAAGAAATTCCGTCCTCGAAATTTAGAAATTACCTGTAAAAAGATGTGGATAACTCTCCTGCATCTCCGATTCCAATTCCCATGTAGCTTTGCCGTAGGGAGAACCTTTCCATATGACTTTAACAATTGGAATCTCTTTGTTCCTCAATGCTTTGACATCACGTTCAATGATCCGTTCCGGTTCAGGCCGGAAAGTCAAATCCGTTCTCAAGTCGATAGTTTCCAACTCCACTGGTTGATGAGGATCAGGAATAAACTTCCTTAGCTGTGAAACATGGAAAACATCATGTAATCCTGACATCGCCGGTGGCAGAGCCAATTGGTAAGCTGCTGGTCCGACACGTTTAAGTATCTGAAATGGCCCAATGAATCTTGGACTCAATTTCTTAGTCCTGAAAACACCTCGTAGTCCCAGCTTAGGGGTAACTTTCAGGAAAACATGATCTCCCACTTCGAACTCTAGAGGTCTTCGCCTCTTGTCCGCATAACTCTTCTGTCGACTTTGAGCAGTTCTAATCTTATCCTGAATGGATTTAATCTTTAAAGTGGTTTCCTAGATAATCTCAGGTCCCAAAATACTTTTATCTCCAACCTCTGACCAACAAAGCGGTGTTCTACACCTCCTGCCATACAGTGCCTCATAGGGTGCCATTCCGATGCTAGAATGGTAACTATTATTATAAGAAAATTCAATCAACGGCAAATGATTATTCCAACTCTCTCCATCCTCTAGAATGCAGGCACGTAGCATATCCTCTAACGTCTGTATAGTTCTCTCAGATTGTCCATCTGTTTGAGGATGATGAGACGTACTCAACTTTAACCTTGTTCCCAAAGCCTTCTGAAAAGCTTTCCAAAAGTGAGAAGTAAAGATAGGATCTCTATCTGACACAATGCTGGTTGGAACACCATGTAGTTTCACAATCTCCGCTATGAATAATTCTGCGTACTGAGCAGCCCTGTAAGTAGTCCTAACCGGTAAAAAGTGAGCAGACTTAGTCAACCGATCGACAACTACCCAAATTGAATCATGTCCCCGTTGAGTTCGAGGTAACCCTGTCACAAAATCCATAGAGATTTCTTCCCATTTCCACTGAGGGATCTCCAATGGTACAAGCATCCCTGCCGGCCTCTGATGTTCAATTTTCACTTGTTGACACACAATACAACGTGATACGAATTCCGCAATATCGGTCTTCATCCCTGGCCACCAATAATCCTTCTTTAAATCTTGGTACATTTTAGTGGTACCCGGATGAATACTGAAACTACTCTTGTGCGCCTCTTCCAAGATCAACCTTTTTAAACTAGTATCATTAGGAACACAAACTCTACCTTCAAACAGCAGAGTACCATCCGAAGCCCTTGAAAACTCTGACTGACCAATCCTCCTCTGAAGATTCACATCCGATCCTTGAGCTTGTGCGATTCGGGATCGCAAATCACAAGTAACCTCTAATCTTTGTAACAAGACGCCATCACCCATTTCTGTAACGCTGAGATTAAGATCTCGAAATTTCTCATACAAACCACAGGTATGCATCAGCACTTCTGCTCTAATCAAAGATTTCCTGCTCAAGGCGTCAGCAACTACATTCGCCTTTCCAGGGTGATACTTTAACTCGAAATCAAAATCCTTTAAATATTCCATCCATCTTCTCTGTCTCATGTTCAGTTCCCGTTGGTCGAACAAATACTTTAAACTTTTATGGTCAATGAACAAGTCAAATTGTGCTCCATATAAATGGTGCCTCCACACTTTCAAAGCAAAAACTATTGCCGCCAACTCAAGGTCATGAGTGGGATAATTCTCCTCATGAGATTTAAGCTGCCGAGAAGCATAAGCTATCACATTACCTTCTTGCATGAGCACACTGCCCAGTCCTTTAGAGGACGCATCACAATAAACCACATATTTCTTTTCAGGGTCTGGTATCGCTAATACTGGAGCCTTGGATAATTTCTTCCTCAAAGTCCGGAAACTTTTCTCACAATCTTCGTCCCAGACGAAAGGCACATCTTTCCTCGTGAGGCGTGTCAACGGTAAAGCAATCTGTGAAAATCTCATAATAAATCTTCGGTAGTAACCTGCTAAACCCAGGAAACTCCGAACTTCTGTTACATTCGCTGGTCTGGCCCAATTAAGGACAGCTTCAACTTTTGATGAATCAACTGACACTCCTCCTTTAGAAATAACATGCCCCAAAAACTGGATTTCCGATAGCCAAAATTCACATTTGCTGAATTTTGCATATAACTGGTTTTCTCTGAGAATGTCCAAAACAATCCTCAGATGATGAGCATGTTCCTGTGAGTTCTTTGAATAGATCAAAATATCATCTATGAAAATTACAACAAACTGATCCAAGTAAGGCTGGAAAATTCTATTCATGTAGTCCATGAACACTGCTGGAGCATTAGTCACTCCAAACGGCATAACCAAAAATTCATAATGTCCGTAACGTATTCTGAACGCCGTCTTGGACACATCGGACGATTTGATACGAATCTGGTGGTATCCTGATCTGAGATCAATCTTTGAAAACACTGCAGCTCCTTTGAGTTGATCCAAAAGATCATCAATCCTTGGTAACAGATACTTGTTCTTAATTGTTACTTTATTCAACCGACGGTAGTCGATGCACAATCTCATACTACCATCCTTCTTCTTAACCAACAATACTGGCGCACCCCAAGATGACACACTGGGCCTGATAAAATGTTTCTGAATTAAGTCTTCCAACTGAGACTTCAATTCCTTTAACTCTGACGGTGACATTCTATAAGGCGCCACTGATACTGGCTCTGATCCTGGGATGAGATCAATAGAAAACTCAACTTCCCGTTCCGGGGGTAAATTGCTTACCTCAGAAGGAAAGACATCTAGATAATCACTGACAACAGGAATGTCACTGGGACTCAGTTCTGATTCTGAAGTCACAGTAACCATCACATAAAAACCATTATCCTGAGCACACATAAGTTGAGTAAGCTGATGAGTGCGGTTGATTAACTCTGATAAAGCCACACCTTCGGTCGTATCATCTGTAGGCATAAAAATACACTTTTCCGCACATCCAATATACACATGATTAGCAGATAACCAATCCATTCCTAAGATCACATCAAGTTGTATCATGGGAAGACACACCAAATCTATGTAGTATGTCTTACTAGATACAGTGATCGGGCAATTTTCACATATAAAACTAGCTACAACTCCGCCCTCAGTAGTGGTAGATACCGTCATAGGAGGTATCAACGGTGACATAGACAATTGTAATGCTTCTACACACTTGTAAGAAATAAAGGAACATGTTGCACCACAATCAAAAAGCACTTTAACTGGAGTTTGGCCTAAGTAACACATACCGGCAATTAAATCTTCATTTGCCAAAGCCTTCTGACCATCAAGGGAGTACACTCTACCCTTACTTGTTGTAATACCTTCAGATCCACTTTTACCTCTTCTTTCTGGACAATTTGCCAAAATGTGCCCCGGCTGCCTACACCCGAAACACACACCTGTTTGCCTCATGCATTCACCGTAATGCATTTTCCCACAGTATTTACAAGCAGCACTCGCCTGATGTGGAAACGACTGCTTACCCCTCTTAGGAGAGCCCTTAGGCTTATTCTCATGATACCTATCTGGAAACTTTCCCTTTCTCTTTTCATATGCTGCAGCTTTCTCTTTAGCGGTCTTGGCAAAACCCGCTTCAGCAACCAAACTATCGTGAACCATCTCGTCATAACTGGTGTTCCTTTGAAGGCTCACTGCTGTATCAATTTCACCTCTCAACCCACGCCTATACTGATTCATCTTCCAGTTCTCATTACCGGCATACTCGTTGTGAGAGGAGTAGTACGACAATTCTTCAAACTTCTTTGTAAATTCGGTGACTGACATGCCACCTTGTTTCAACTCAAGAAACTCCTGTTCTTTCTTCACTTTATAAGACATCGGGATATACTTCTCTATCATTGCTTCCTTGAAGTTATCCCAGTTAATCTCCGTGTCATTTGCTATCATTCGGCGTTGAGCAGATTCCCACCAATCTTCTGTTGCGCCTCTGAACTGGTTAGTAGCCAACAAAACTTTACTTTCTTCCGGGCAGTCCACCATTCGGAACACTTTCTCAATCTGCTTCAGCCATCTCTTGGCCTCTGGAGGTTCACCTTCCCCATTAAACTCAGGAGGGTGATTTCTGTTAAATTCCCGGTAGGACGGGTTAGCCACTACTGGTGGTGGTGTTTGCTGTTGAGCACCTTGTCCATGGTGCATCATCTCCATCCATTCATGCTGAGTTTGAGCCTGTTGTTGGGCTTGCTGCTGCATCATAAGCATCATCTGCTGATGCTGTAACGCAGCCTGAGCTTGCTGCTCTTGGTACTGTTGCTGCAACGCCTGCTGCTGTTGCATCATTTGAGCCCAAAATTGCATATTAGGGTCTCCTCCGGCTTCCTCAGCATTGGCCTGATTCGATCTAGGCCTGCCAGGACCTCTTCTCCTCCCAGACATATTATCCTAACTGTCATACACAAGTCAAAGTGATCAGTTTCAACCAGATATAACATTTAGAATAATGTCCCGGATCCAAGAGATCCACAAACTTGAATTGTATTTTAATGACCCAAGGCACGGTCTGAATCGACCTGCTCTGATACCAAATTGTAACACCCATAATAAGATTGCCTAGGATCTTACACGAGTATTAAAATTTCGTACTGGATACATTAATTTACAATATAAAAGTTCATACAAATATTACATCACATTGTAATATTACAATCCAAAGTTCATACATCATCTCGAAAACATATACATCAGATGAACAATCCATATAATACAAATAACCATAACAATTAACAACAGCACGATCAGTCCGTAGCCTTCTCCTTACCCTTGTTGCGTGCTGATTGCGATCCTGCCTGTGAACCTGCACCAGAAGGAATGGGATGAGACATAATGTCTCAGTGAGCTCTACCCAACCTACTGTTTGGCAACCACAGGGAACCTAGGGTCGCCATGCCTACCTTGGCAATTTAGGGGAAGTCTAGAATCGCCAAGTCTTATAAACCTGCCTATGACTTTATCTATAAACTGCCTGTAACTGTAATCTTTCTATGACTATGACTTTAACTATAACTGTAAAACATAATACAAATAAAGTGTTTTATGTTAGCTGTTAGCGTTGAACAAACAATTAATCTGAGTTCATTTTACGGAGGGCACCCCGGGTGGAGCAACCCCGAGATACGTCTCCCTATAAACCGGTGAAATTCCTATCATATCAGGCTAACACCGGACTCCCTATGAAACGTGTGGACAACCCTCTCAGAGAAGTCCCATCCGGCGAATCCCGGAGTCTGATGAACACGCCCTATGACTGTGAAACGTGCAAGCACGCCATTATCTTTGAATATTCCTTTAACTTTGACATATAATCATATAATCAGTACTATGATCGTATAACATTCCTATGACATATAACCTATGATTCTTGGCTCATCGTTCTCATGAGTCACCTATGATAGTTGGAGAACCAACACTATAAACATATCTATAACTATGATTGCCGAAACATTCATACTCTCGTTGCTCTTAGGCTTGCACATACTTAAGTGAATGTAGGGATTTCACTTACAAAGAGATAATCCCATTACCAATCCCTATACATATCTATATAACTTAGGAGTATAAGTATACATCTCCTAATGCCATGCCTATCCCTCATCCTACCCTAATTCCAAACCAAAGCTCACGAACAAGAAGCTGGGAAAAGGGCAAATCGTAGCACGATTTCAAGGAATCGGAGCACGATTTTTTGCGAAAGTTCCTTGAAAATCAGGACATAAAATCGTAGCCCGATGCCCATAAATCGTAGCACGATTTTGGCTTCAGCAGCATTCAAAATTTGCTTCCTAGGCTAAACCAAACATCCCCAATCATCAAAACAGCTTATGGGAATAGATTTCCATGACATATGAACAACTTATCATATAATAATTCATGTATTCACAAGCCAACAAGGGATTAAGGCATGAATCTAGCAAACTAGCTCTTAATACTATAACTTCAAAGCTTAAACAAAGTGGGTTTCTAAAACCCTCTAAGAGCTCACCTTAAACTCAAAAGATTGCTTGCTAAGTTTTAGAATCCAAACCCTAGCTTCAAGTCCAAAGCCTCTACTCAAGACAACTTCTATTTCCTTGGCTTTCCTTCTTCTTCTTGCTCCAAAATTTCCCCAACACAAGCTTGCTTACCATACAAAGGTTTAGGGAGAAGTTTGCTAGCTTAAGGGGTGATGATTTGATGATGAAGATGAAGAGGAGATGGGGCGAAAATGAGAGAAGAAGAAAGAGCAATTTTCTGAATTTTTGAGAGAAAGAAAAATGAGTAGAAACCTTGCCAATATTCATATTTATCCAATAAGCCTTTTTCTCTTATTTACAACTATGCCACTTCTCTTATTACCACTTTGCCATTGCTTGCAAACGAAGTTTCTAACGCTTATGACTGATACTTCTAAACGGGATATTACAGATGTAGTTCATGAAGAATTGACAACGATGGAGGAATTCCTTGGAGTAACTAAATAGTCTAATGTTGTAGGTTATTTGTGAGGGTATAAACTAGAATAAACCAAGAAGTATGACGATAGTAGCTACGATCATCGATGGTATTAAAAGTGAATAAAAAATATGAAGATAAGGTCAAAAACATGAATAAGTTAAGGAAATGAAGGACGATGGTAAGAAGAGATAAGGAGTGATAGTGTAGAATAGTTAATGATGATAAAGATAGAATCTCTATAATAGTAATGAGTCTAAGATGGAAGTAGATAGAAGAGTATAGAACCAGATTGAACAATTAAAAATGGTAAATTGGTTTGTGATAAAAGAAGATGGTGGTGAAGAGATAAGACGAATGTAGTTGGAAGTAGGAAGGTGTAAGTTAAAGTAAAGGATAATGTTAAAAATAATGATAACGGTGAGATAAAGACTTAAGTTAAAACGTAAGAGGTCATTCCTAAGTGAGGGATATATATATATATATATATATAAGTGTTTTCTTTAGTAGTAATTCCGTAGGGAGAAGGTGAGCTTAAGAGGAGAATTAACTAGAGGGGTGTAAGACGATTATGAATGAAAGTATGGGTTGTGACTTTAAGATGATGGATTAGAATGAGGGATCGAATCCTTGACCATCTACTTAAAGACCAAAGTCTCCTACCACTTGGACCAATCCATTATTGATACTTTAATATTAATGTTGTGTACCGGATATACCACAAAATATTAGAGTACCAAATAATTTCATAAATCATTTTGGCTTTTACATCATTTTGGGATTATATGATGATTTATATATTATAATTAAGATCCGGTCAAAGAATATAATCTTTTTGGAGTAATAACAGTAAATACAAATTCATTAATCTTCTTCCAGTGTTATCGGTACAAAGTTTTTACTGCAGTTTAGTGATGACTAATCTCTATCGAGAAATCGGTAAAGCATACAAGATGAGTTTTCTCCTCCAACATGGTTTTTTCCATACGTAGGAGTTAGGGATCAAATCTTCGACTATCTGCTTAGATAGCCAAAGTCTCTTACCCCTTGAGACCATCCATTGTAGATTACTTATTAATATTAACATTAACATTTATACAATGTATATGGAACATTACTAATTTAATAACTACTTTTTTTGGTAACATTTTAATATTGTAAAAATAATCTATATTTATTATACACTGTTATAGGTAATTATTCCTATTTAGTATATACTCTAAAAAATAAAAACATTGTTAAAGTTGATATCCTTCCTTCCAGGAAAATTTCCATTTGTTTCAAATCAACAAGATGCAATGTTTCATTTCTAACTCAAAAAAGAAGACTGTTTTTGTCAAAAAAAAAAAAAAAGAAGAAGACCGTTCATAATTTGACATTAACAACTTGAAGAAATTGATTTTTTTCCTCCAAGTGTTTCAAATGTCTAGGTACCTTGTGTATCAACAACAATGGTTTATTCCTTTGAGTAGTCCTTTGTGGAGAGGAAAAAAAGTAAAATCACAACATTTGATGTCCTTCGATCATTTCACACTGACCAAATTTGATTTAAAACAAGATCGAAGTGTCTTGCGTTTGGTTCAAGATCGAAGTGGATGATATGGATTCAAGATGGTCTCTTATGTGATTATGAATTCCAGCTTTGAATGTTGTGGCATAGATGATGTCTTTAGTACAATGTGGTTTGTGCTGAGTCTGAATGTCAAAATTATGATGGTGTGGTTGTTCTACATAGGAAAATGATTGATATGGGAAGTGTTCATGTTCCTATAGTTATACTCAAATGGAAGACTTTACCTCCTAAGCACGGTACTTCGGAATTTTCATCCTTGAGGACAAGGATATTTGAAGGGAAGGGTATTGTCATTTACCTTATGTCAGATTACTATTTTACCTCTATTAGAATCCCTACACCCGAGACTTGGATTTTATCGGTTCGTCCATAATATCCATTTTTACCGTCTCAAAATTTCAGATACAATATTGTTTCCAAACGAAATCCACCAATAACTATATCAACAATTTCATTGTTATTTGCGAGAATGGTTTAATTTGCAAATTAAGTTGTGATTGAATGTCTTCATATTTTACATGATAAATTCATTTATTTGGAAGAATGACTTAATTTGCTCAGGTTCTTGGTGAAATAATTATAATTCTAATCCAATTTTTCAAGAAAACGATTTCACTTCTTTCCACAGTCTATTCACTCATCATATCAATTTCATCCCACGTACCTCGAAATCATCAGTTGTTATCCCCTCAGGGTTTCTCAAAGGGCAAAGGCTATTAAAACCCTCTCTTTTGATATACTCCCTCCGTCCCAAATTGTATGACGTTTTGGGCATTTCACACGTATTAAGAAATATAATTAATTTTGTGTGTGAAAGAGATATTATAAGTTGTTTTACAAAATTGTCCTTAATAAATGGTATGAGAAAGATAAATTAAAGAATTGAAAGAAGAGAGAGTAATAAATAGTTAGGGATATAATAGGAAAAGTAACATTAATGTTTCATTGGTATTGTAAAACGACATATAATTTGAGACAAATTTTTTTTCCAAAACGACATACAATTTGGGACGGAGGGAGTACTAACAAAAAATATTTTTCATTAAGTTTTGCAAATAAAAAAGTTCATATGCAGACAAAAATGCCTCATCATATATTAAAATTTACATCCTCTAAGAAAAATAAAAATTTACGTACTTTAGACATCACTTACTATTAAAATATATTATTTTTTCTTCTCAAGAGGCCAAAATGAAGGTGAGAATAATGCAAGAAAAGGGAGGGGGTTGACAGATGATAAAAGTGCTAAAAGTAAAGACAACCTAGTCTTAGATTCCCTTGCCTCAACCTAAAGGATTTCCTAATCTCAATCTAGAGATTTACATCAACACTTGTTGATTACAAAAGATTGTGTTTGCACAAACTCTAAGAGTAGTGAACATATGAAGCACAATACACTTAAAGTGTATCTCTTATGATTTTTCTTGACTGGTTTCTAGACAAAGTATATATTATTAAGAAGTATGTATATAATTACGATAATGTATGAACATGTTAGACTATTTATTTATGTACGTGAATTTTCTCAAGTGTCGTCACAATCACTAACCATCTTCAAACAAACATGGTCCTTTATATAGAGAGCTTAAACTTGATGACTGTTGATGAAGAATCCCTTGTCTTTGAATGTCTGATTGAATGTTGAGATATCGTTGAATCGAGGTAGTTAGTGTACCAACCATTCATTTCCATCAATAATGCTCTTAATGATTTTAACTCCTTTGCATAAGTCAGAATAAACTTTCCTTTCTTAGCAAAGAGCCGTTGCATGCATCTTTAACGAATTCTTGAGTCAATGCTGGTACAAAGTAACTCAATTTAGAGGCTTGAAATACATCGTTGACTTCTATATAGTTAACTTTAATCTTGATATAGAGCTTCATCAAGGTCCATAGCTTTAGTCCAGAGTAGTTGGAAGGTCCAAAACTTTGGCTTGGTCCAGAGGCAAAACTCTCTTATGCTTAGAATTTTGTGCACAATTAAATGCACACTATAATATCTTAATTGTTCTCATACATGCTTTGTTATCATTAAAACTTAAGGGCTTTGTTCTTTAACCAATTTTTGTCTAACTTAAATATCTATCAAAAAAAAAAAACATCAATTTCAATTTTTTATTGTATTTTTTTCAAGTTTTTGTATTTCTAAATTAATTTTAATATTTAATTATTAAAAATATTTTTTAATATTTTATTCATTGGATTTATATTAACATTTTAATTGATATATTGGATCTTTAAAATAAGTTGGATGAATTAGATCCACCCTTTTTTTTTAAAATGAACATTGAGTCCAATTTATTAAAAGCAATTGTTTGTTGGATCGATTTTTTTTGAACAAAATATCTTATTAATAAAAGAAATTGTTCGTTGAGATATTTATGCAATAGGAAAAAAAATAATTAAGAAATTGTTAATGTGTTTTTTTAGGGAAAGAATTGTTATGTGTAAAAAGCATATACCTATAATAATATATAAAAAGATACACAATTTTAGGGTAGACTTTTTCTTCGATATATACCATTTATTTAAACTATTTTATCATTTTTATAATATTATTTAAATTATAAGTTAAAAAAAGTACTTAAATCTCATTAAAATAGAAACAATCCACAACAATAGGAACAAATTGGACACTATATATATATATATATATATATATATATATATATATATATATATATATAAAACCTTATTTTAATCTTATATAGAAAAAGTATTGTGTTATGGTGTAAAGTGTAACACCCTAAAACCCGCATTTTATTTTCTAATAAAATTAAATAAATAACTAAACACGCAAGGGTGTCACACTTCTTAATCAATCCAAAAATACTTCATTTAATATTAAAAACGTCGCAGCTGAATAAATTTCAAAGCATTCAAATTAATTGTCACTTCATTAAATCGAAATCAAAACTGAATTCTGAAACAAAGTCTGAAATAAAATAAATCCTCATTCCCTAGTGTTACTAATCAAAGCGATGACTCAATAAAACTTCCAAAAGCGGTAAAAGTAAATAGGAGGATCCAACACTATCCTTAGAGACTCACTGCTACTAATATTCTTCCTGCAAATCTACACCACAAAGGCGTAGGCGCCCAACCCGCCACTAGAGGGTGAGAATATATTCAAAATAAGAATCGCATAATCATAATAAATAGAAGCAAGGCAAAAAAAAAAATACATAAGCAACATCAATCATATATTCATATATAAATTATTCACATCGTTAGATAATCAACTTCACATTGTTAGATAATCACCATTCACTTCATTTAATAAATCATAATGAACAAGTATCACTTAAACAAGGTCAATCATCAACTAAGGAATTAGCAACTCATCAACGAAACACAATAATGTATGCAATGCTCCTAGACTCGACCGTATATGCATGTGGTACCAAACCTATCACCATCGTCAAATATTTTGGACATCAGAGGTATGTTACTGATTTTGTCCACACCGTCGTCAAATATTTTGGACATCAGAGATATGTTACTGATTTTGTCCACACCATCGTCAAATACAACATCGTTAAATAGACTCGACCATGAATGCATGAACATCAAATAATGACTCAACAATGCACATCTTTATATGACTCGATAATTACACATCTTTAAATAGCACCATCATCAAATATCACATCTTCAAATATCATATCTTTATATAGCACATCTTTAAATCACACATCTTCAAATATCACATCTTTATATAACATATCTTTAAATCGCACATCTTCCAATATCACATTTTATATAACACATCGTCAAATATTTTATCATTTACACATCGTTAAATAACACACCAATTACACATCGTCAAATAACACATCAATTACACATCGTCAAATAACACATCAATTACACATTGTCAAATAACACGTCAATTACATCATTACACTTCATTTAAATACTCATCGGTCCTAATATTATTATATGAAAATTAAATTCCTTATCAGAATATTTTGAGGTGACGACTACATGGCTAATTATACCTTCCTAACAGGCCACTAAATTGTAGAGTTATAAGAGGCATTGGTTTCTATGTTTGAACATTACACTAGCCTGTAACTCTTTCTTTTTCGTATTTGGACTATTGAAAGATTAGCATGCTATACTTGTATTCTAACTTGCGGCATGTTACGAAGCTTGTCACTAATTTTAAAACAATTAAATCTACGATGAATTAACACATGGAATAGAAGTGTTGCCTAAATTTAAGCATCCAAGTATAATTACTAAAAAAAAAAACGACGAAACAACAAGAAAAGACACATAGCCATTACAAGTCAACATATTCACATACTAATTACTAATTTATGAGTCTTGGTAGAAGTTAAGAAATTCAATTCGATCAGGATAATAGATAGGTAGAGAAAATATAAATCTTTGATGATATGTATAGAAATATAAAACTGCTGCCCAAGACTCCTATAAAAATTAATGTATTTTCAAAATCTTATACCACAGCAAAAGCTAGAAATCAAATACGAACAACATAAAAAGAAGAAGGCTTGCCACCTTCAACCAATAGCCACAAAAATCACAAATATAGGTAAATAATTGATTTCAGAATTAATTCACGAATTTGGCATGAAAATGTCATAAATCAGTAACAAGCATTGACACATAATCACATAACACAAAAGGACACGAATTTAATCATAGATTCTTCAAAGGAATAAAAAAACAACGAAAATTAACAACCCTTCACTATCCACATGAGTACACAACCCTTATGATGAATAAAACTCCCCCCTTACCTCTGGTTTGCAGAAGTTGAATGAATTCCTACGGTGAAATCTCTCTCTCGCTATGTCTCCTTGCCTCTTCTCTCCACAACCCTTGTTTTCCTTTGATCTCTAATCTTTTCTCTGTTTGTTGTAACCCTAATTCTCTAATGCTCTCCTCTATTTATCTTCTCTATTTATAAGCTATGTTTCTCACATAACTATTTAACGAGTTTACTCTTCATTATTAACATATATTATTGAGTACAAAAATATATTAGATTTAGTACAAAAATATCTCAAATTGAGTACCAAAATATATCATTGAGTATAAAAATATATTTTAGATTACACACCAAAATATATTAGATTGTGCATAAAAATATTTTTAGATTGCATTCTAAAATATTTTAGCAAAACTTGGGGACTAAGAAATCACTTTCTATCAGGTTTACTCTCCACTATTTACACCCCCTTCTATCTTATTTAATTAAAACACTACTTAACTACTTACTTAAACCTCATTTTTATTAATACATCTCTATTCTCTTTTTTTTTTTTCTAAAAACATATCTTTCTCTTTAATTTATCTTAATCTCCTATTTTTCAACAACTAACTTACCTATCTATTCGCTCAATATCAACAATCCAACAATTTATATTGAAAGTATCAAACAAACAATTCATAATAATACTAATATTACTAATATTATATAACACTAATACTAATAAATTAATATAAAAAAATCGGGGTGTTACATAAAGACATGCACGTTAGTGCCCGTCTTTACGCTAGTACTTAATAAAAACTACAAAATTGAGAAAAATTTCAAAAAATTAAAATATATATTAGTAAATTTATTGCGTCAGATCATCTTAAAGTTGAATTAGACATTAATTTCTCCTACCAAAAAATATTATAAATTAATTAAAAAGTTAAATGATCCATTCAAAAATAAATTAAAAAATAAATGTTGTATTTAATGGATAAGATCAAAGTAACATGTAGTTTGCTGTGTTATTTATGCTAAATAAAAAAATAGTTTTAAAAAAATTATGTAAAATTTGGTAATAAAACTAAAATTTTAAAATAGTTGTTGGATACAATAAAAAATTACATGTGTAATTTGTTGAAATATTTATGATAAAATATAGTTTTTTAAGTAAAAAGATGTCATTGTGTTAGTAACACATATATAATAAACTAAAGCACAAAATTAAATAAATATTTGAAAAAAAATCATTGAGTCAAATTAAGTTAATATTAAATTAGAGATTAACTATTCCTACAAAAAATATTATATATCAATTAAAAATTAAATGATATATTTAGTAGATAAGATCAAAGTAATGTATGTACTTTGTTGATATATTTATGCCAAAAAAACTATGTATAAGGGCATAGGACCATGCCACTCTTGAATTTTTTCTAATAAAAATAACCTTTAATATATATATATATATATATATATATATATATATATATATATATATATATATATATATTAGAGTTAGGATCCATTGACACCAGGTGTCAACGGATTCGTTGACACCAAATCTTAACTGTTGATTTCATTTGATTCAAATG
Source organism: Medicago ruthenica (assembly GCA_018208015.1). Classification (NCBI taxonomy): domain Eukaryota; kingdom Viridiplantae; phylum Streptophyta; class Magnoliopsida; order Fabales; family Fabaceae; genus Medicago; species Medicago ruthenica. The sequence goes on along the minus strand of CM031376.1, from coordinate 72,583,198 downwards.
TTAATATTTGAACACTTAAAAGTATCATGTACCATATTTATTATGATTTTCATTTCCTGATTTGTTCAGTCGGATTCTCTCTCTTCTCATAATGAGAAGATACATTGTTGTTATGAATTCCATGTCCTCAATATTTGTAGTTGACTTGCCATGATTTGTGCCAAATTATTTTTTAAATTGCTTTCGTTCAATTTTTTTTTCCTTTAAATTTTCAAATAGTAGAAAAACAAGAAGGCCATTTTAATAGCATAAGATTGTAACGAAAAAAAATAGCATAAGTTTAAGAAGAAGAAGCGAGGCTTAAAGAAAATGTTGGCATAAGATTAAGAAGAAGAAAAAACGAGGCTTATAGAAAACGAGTTGCTATCTGCAGATATAAAAGGTTGGCTCTTAGCATTGGAACAAAATGAACAATGAGTAATTTTTTTCTAAGAAATTTACGTTTTTTTTTTTTAAAGAAAAACTTTACTTATGTTTGCTGCACACATAGAACAAAGTTATTAATGAAATGTAAATCACAAATATATAGAGAAAACCGACAAAACAAACTAGGAAATGAAAATCGCAAAAAGATATACTACATAATACTCTTAAGTGGTTCACATGATATTCTAAATGAACAAATATAAGCCTTCGGATCAAAAGAAATCAACAGTTAAGATTTTGTGTTAACAAATCCGTTGACACCTGGTTTCCCTCCTATGTTTTCCATTTTCCAACGGTTAAGCCCATTTTCCATTTGAATGCCGTTTTTGAATTTCAAATTTCATTTCCCTCCTATGTTTTCCTCTCATGCCACATGTCTTGTTCTCATTGGCTAAGACAACTCCCCCTTTATTTTTATTGTCTATGACAAGTCACATTACTTCTTATTGGCTAAGACAAATGAAGCCTCTTTGTCATTGGTCAAGACAACACATGCCTCTTTTTCATTAGTCATGACCGTTCATGCCTCTTTTCTATTGGCCAAGACAACATGTGTCTCTTTCTCATTGGCCACACCACCTCATCTACCTCTCTCTGTCATAAAAGTGGTTCTATAAAATTTACTTTCCATCAAACCCATATCACTCACACGTTTCTCTCCTCACACTCTCAAACCCATACCACTTTCACCATCAATATCACCATCTTGTTCATCTAAACAATTTCTAAGTTTTCCACTCCTCCAATTTCTTGTGATGTTAACGGTAAGGTATTTCCACCATTTTTCATATATTCCTCCTATTAGTGGATTATCCCTAATATTAAGGTTTGCTATTTTGATGCGTTTAATTCAAATCCTTGAGAGACCTTCTTGTGGATCAGTAGAGCTTTATTATAGAGCTTGTGCTAGAAAGAAAAGCGCCTAAGGTAAGAGCTATTTCCCCATACATTCATACTACGTGTTACGAGATTGTGGAAGATCTACTCTTGCAACTATTTATTGACCAACTGAATATATTGATTACTACAAATTCTTTTAATGCTATCAAAGGTCACAAATAAAAGTTTGTTGGTTTAGCAACAAAGTGATTTTTTGTTTTTTATGGTTTCCTTTGGTTTAGTTTAGGTTTTACACAACTTTTTGGCAATGGAATCTAGATCAAAAAATAATCATGATATAAAATTGCAATACTATTTACAATTTTAATATCATCCAATCTAAAAATCAATGCTTAGATTTACTTAGCAGTTTATCTTTTAAATGATGTTTATTTGGTAGTTGGATATCTTTACTTGCATTCCATTAAACTGAATTAAGTTCTTTATATATATTATGTATTTGTTATAGTCGAAATAATTTTGTTTTACATTTAATGGGGTTACATCCATTCATGATTACTTTATCATCTTTTCACACATATGTTCCCATGTATAATCAGGCTATCAATATCAAGAAAGGAGAAGACGAAGAAACTTTAAGATCATTGACATGTAAAAAAAATTGCACCATGGAGAAAACACCTTCGTTCTTGAGTTCTGAATCAAGTTGTTTACTCTAATAGTATGCAATTCAGGAATTGAGTGCGTTTATCCTTTTTTATTTATTAATTTAGTTTCATTTTTGATGGGAGAGGGATTTATTTTCTATATTATGTTTGGAATAAGTTTTGTTAATTTTTTATCACTTTGGTATATTAGCCTTATCTCCTAAATCATCTACCTTAGTCATTTTAATTGAATCAAAATCCATCTTGTAAATATTCAAATGCTTCTTAGAAACAAAATTAACAATAAAAAGTTGATCATTTGAAACAATCAACTTAAGAATTCTCTCCCAAAACCCATCCCAAAACACTTCCTCAAAACAGTTCTCTCAAACCCATCACCCATAATCACTTACGATTTCTCCTCACCCTCACCCTTACCCTCACCCAGAATCCAGCAGCAAGTCCTGTGCTTCCTTCTAGTACTCCATTGAGTGTTGGTTCAACACAAGTTTATGGGATAACTCAACTACCTTCACCAACAACTGCCTATACTCAGCTACCTTCACCGACAACTGCTTATACTAGACCTTATCAATCCTCTAGTCCCTCAACTGGTCCTTATCAATCTTCTGGTCCCTATCAATCTTCTGGTCCCTGAACCAGTCCTTCAGGTATTATTCATAAGGAACACTCAATACACTCCGATCATGCTTTTCGGGTAATGAGTGTTCCTTTTGACTACTACCTGAAGGACTGGTTGAGGGATTAGAAGATTGATAGGGACCAGAAGATTGATAACGACCAGCTGAGGGACCAGAGGATTGATGTGGTCCAGTATAAGCAGTTGTCGGTGGAAGTAGCTGAGTATAGGCAGTTGTTGGTGAAGGTAGCTGAGTTATCCCATAAAGCTATGTTGAACCAACACTCAATGGAGTACTACAAAAACAGTACAAGAATTGCTGCTGGATACTGGGTGAGGGTGAGGGTGAGGAGAAATCGTAAGTGATTATGGGTGATGGGTTTGAGAGAACTATTTTGGGGAAGTGTTTTGGGAGAGAATTCTTAAGTTGATTGTTTCAAATGATCAACTTTTTATTGTTGATTTTGTTCTGAGAGACATTTGAATATTTACAAGATGGATTTTGATGCAATGAAGTGGATAATTGTGGATGATTTAAGCGATAAAACTATGTTCTTAGGGGGTAAGGGTCATTCTGGTATGAACAAACTAGGTAAATGGGGACATCTAAGCAAGTGTGTGTGTTACCTTGAGACATATCTGCTAGATGTTGCATATAATCAATGGAGGCTAAATTTATACATATTATTCCATTTATGATTGAAACTCAGGCATAACGAAGGAATTAACTGATATTATGAATTGGATTTATCTAAAATGCTTAGCCTTCTGAATTTATCTCTGGTGAAACTTTAGACACAATGTAAGTATTTCAAGTTCAAATAGGAAATTTTTCTGATAACTTTCATGTTTCTTCATTACTTGCTTACCTTTAATATTTGTTTTTCTATTTTTGTCCCTCCTTTTTCTTTTCAACAATAGTCTTTATCTTCTTTAAAGTGGTTTTGAATTTTCTTAAAATGTCTAGGAAGTTAATGAGTTATATTGACGGTTAAAAAATAAGCAAAATGTAAACGGGTTGCACCTATTTAAATGAGTTATATATAATTATTTTCAAAACTATTTAAATGGAAATGCAAACAAATGCCCTAATGACACTTGATAAGAAGTTCAAAGTAACAATTTTATCTTAGAAATTGTGTATTCAATTTATTGAAAGATTAAAAAGCAACTTTTTCTATGTAAAATTTAACAATTATTTTCTTTTTAATCCTTTAGCATGACCCTTATTTAAAATCTACTTTTATAAGTACTTTTATATATCATACGATATATTAGTGATATTTTCTAGATATTCATAAAATCATAATGTATTTTTTCAATTCCTATGTTATAAAGTGACTTTTTATAATACCATAGTCCACACATCTATTGAAAATCTTAGCATGACTGTTTTTTTTTTAAAAGCCACTACTTAAGAATTGCATGCAAGGCCAAGTCTAGTTTAAATATAATTTTATCATGTTACTTGTAACACCCATACTAAATTATCTAGAATATTTAGCATGCGTATTAATCTGATATCGGATACATTAAAATTTTCAATAATAAATATATATACAAAACTACTGAATGAGTACAATTGACTCGTTTATACATTATCCAAATAACATAAAATACATTTCATATATACTTATGCAATCTGTAAAGCTCCTGAGCTTGTCCATGACGAGCAACTGCACTCCACCCAGCGTCTTCCTGAAGATCTTCATGATCATCTCTTGCTAACCTGAAAACCTGCACCAGAAGGATTGGGATGAGACATAATGTCTCAGTGAGCTCTAGCCCAACCTACTGTTGGCAACCACGGGGGAAACCTAGGATCGCCGTGCCTACTCTTGGCAGTCTTGGGGATTCCTACGACCGCCGTCATTCTCTACATATTCCGCGATCAAGGGGAACCTAGGATCGCTACATGTCTTTATCTTCCTTATGCTTTTCATGTTCATAATCTTATGCCTAGTGATCGAGGGGAAGTCTATGATCACTTGCTGATGTCTAATGACTACTTTGTCTTAACTCTTAGCACATAGTACATGTACATATTCATATTCGTATTCATAATCATCTTTCATAACATAAAGTTAGAAGTGAGCGTTGAACAAACATTACATTATCTTGGTTCATTTTACGGAGTGCATCCGGGTGGAGTAACCCCGAAGTACATCTCCCATCATACCGGTGAAAATTCCTATCATATCAGGCTAACACCGGACTCCTCTTATTGTGTGTGGACAACTCTCTCGATGAAGTCCCATCCGGCGAATCCCGGAGTCTGCTGAACACAACTTAACTTTGCATGTAGACAACCCTCTCGGAGAAGTCCCATCCGGCGTATCCCGGAGCCTGCTGGACATGCTTAATCTTTTAACATACGTGTGGACAATCCTCTCGGAGAAGTCCCATCCGGCGAATCCCGGAGCCTGCTGGACACGTTTAACATAATCTTATAACTTACGTGTGGATAGCCCTTTCAGAGAAATCCCATCCGGCATAATCCGGAGTCTGATGAACACGTTAACATAATCTTATAGTAGATTCTTAACTTGCTCTTATTCATAAGTATTCTTTCATGAGTGTATAACCTATAATAGGTTCTAAACTTAGAATATGGAATCATTCTCATCGATTCTCGTCTTATGCTCTTGTAAATGTTTCTTCTCTCTACTATACTTTGTGCATAAAATACATCTCTTAGGGAGAACATTCTCCCAATACATAACATATGAACCTATTCCTCATGCTATATAATTTATACATTGTCTAAAGGATAGGTCTTATAATGCTTATTAGTGACTCTTAATCATTACATGTTGTTCCTTGGGTCTGAAGCAGCATTAGATAGCCAGAATGGTGCAAGGACGGAAGAAAAACATTGTGTCCCTTTGTCCTGTGAGATCGTGACACGATTTGGATAATCGTGTCACGATTTTCTACCCAGAAATCGTGGCACACTCTGCCTATAAAATCGTGACACGGTTGTAAAATCGTGACACGATTTTACTTGCAGTTGGACAGCAAAGGGCAAGTTCAAAACATAATTTCCACCATTTTGGCTTATCCAATCATGCCCAAACATCATAACAGCTTTAAGGGTAAATTTCTAAGACATATTAACAAATTGCAACATGTATGATCAAGAATTACTAGCAACATAGAATTAGGGCACTAAAATTGACAACTTGATCATAATACTAAAAACTCTCAACCTTACTCAAGCGGGTTCTAAAACCCTGTGGAGCTCACCTTAAACCTCAATTTGGTGCTTGCTAAGTTCTGGTTCCAAAAGCCCTAGCTTCAATTCTACCACTTCTCTTGACTCTTTCTTAATTCTCCTTGTTTCTTTCTCTTGTTCTAGCTTCCCAAATCAAGCTTGCTTGCAAAGTTTCTCCCAAGAATTGGATTAAGAAATGATGGGTTGATGGAGAGGGAGAGGAGGCGTGTGAGTTGAGAGAAAGAGGGAGAGGATGATGATTTTTGGAAGAGTGTAGAGAATGAGAGAAAGATGGTAAGAAATATCTTACCTCTTTTCCTTATAATCCTCTCTTTTAAAATATTTACCACATTGTCATTGCCTCTTAATTACAAAATTGCCATGCTTCTTAATAGCTTCTAACACTGATAATAATTGCATCTAAGCGGGATATTACATTACTGAAACTCTGCAATGGTAATTCAAGCAGTGACAACCTGCAGTTTATTGGAAATGAAAAATAATTTTTTAATATATATTAAAAAAACTTCATTTAAAACATGCTATATCACCATATTTTAGACAAAATTTTAGATAAAGGAACCAAAACTGTCGAATTTTAAAATAAGAGGACCAATTTCGCAAAATGATGAAAATAGGGGGACCAAAACTTCACTTAAGCCTATATATAATCACATTTTGAATTTTTTTTATATATATTTTAATACAAAAGGTTTACAGTTTGTATTTGTTTCAAGGTTTTACGGTTCAACTCGTCTCTAAACATTTGGTTTAGGATGTTCAATCCACCTTTAAACATGGCTCAATCTGTCTAACCTATTGACACTTTGGTTGAATATTTATCTTTGTGATAGTAGATATATGCTTTTACAATTAAAGCTGCCTTGTGAATTCAACAGTTTGTGACATTGTGATTCACTCATTATCTCAGGGCTAAAAGAAAGAAAGGAACCTAATGTCTAGGTATTTCCATCACATAAGGGTCAAAATCAAATGTTCAAAAGTTCCAAAGCCACAAAGAAATTCAATCATAAGAATGCCCTCTACAAGAAATTTTGGAGAAGTCCAGGGCTCTTTCACTAAGAAACATAAATATGAAACAATTGCAATGGAAATCAAAGCTTGAAGAATAATGGAAATCATTAGAAGGGGATTAGTAGCAAATCATATTCCATGAAATCAGATGCATGACCATTTTATAAACACCTATCAAAGTGAACTCACACTATGGTCAGAAAACAGTGCAATAAAGATTCTCATCCTTGTGTGAAATCCAAAAAGCGATATCAAAAACATTGAAAAAAAGTGTTAAAGATGATGATTTCAAGTTCACAAGCTATAAAGCAGCCAAGTCTTAAGGTGATGTTTTCAAAAAAGATCTAGGCAGTTTGTGATGAATTATTTTTTGGTTGTCAAAATATTTTTATTAGCAATCTTCATTTATTCTCTTCAAAATTTGAGCATTGTGTTGTTGGCTACCATTATATTTTGTGCATTATGTTTTAGTATAATATGTTGCATTTTAACATGATATTTTTCAACCTTTCCAATGCTCAGAAAAAAGGTTATGACTGTGGATCCAGCTATTCATTTAATCTGATTTGCGCGAATGTTAATTTCTGCTATGTCTTAGGATATCAAAGTATTCTTTCTCCTAAAATTTATCTATTTATATCAAACTTGCCATGTTAGCTAAAATTATATATTTTTTTTGTAGTCTTCCCTGTTCTTATTGGGTTAATTAAGGTGAATATGGATGTGGCTTCTAAAAGGAGTCTTTTCCTTCCAATCTATACTACATAACTACTTTATCCATCCATTTACTTTTAATTCATTAAACTAAATTAGTTCATTGATTTACAATATTTAAATAATTTAATATGGTTTAGATATATCAAACATTTTGTTGAGTAAAAAAAATATCATTCATTTTGTTTATTTTACTATACAAACGCCATGTGGTCTGCTCACAATGATCTGTTGTTCTCTAGCAGAACAGTAGATGTAGAGTAATTGGTTGATAAAATTCAGTATACCCCTTGGTATTGGTGTTTCTGGAGGTACTTTGGTCATTGTTGTTCCCATTACGAGTGGGTCGTGGAACCAAGTATATGTACGGACCAATTACCGGTAGTATGTTGAAAAGGGATTGTGTTCAGATGCCTTTGAGTGGGGTCCTGAGTTTTTTTCCTGATCTCTATGTCTCTGCTCTTGGGATAGTAGGTTTGGTTCATCTTCCTTAGATGTTGGTTCTCTTCATGGGGGGTTTCATTGTGGTGTTTTTCGGGTGGGGGGTGCTCCCCTAACTTTCTTTGTGGTGGGTGAGGGATTGGTGTTGTTTTGTGAGGTGGTTTTCCTTTTTGTGGGTGTTTTTTTTCTCTTTTTGTTTACTACTAGAAACTAGAAACTCTCGATTTTCCGTACTAATTTATTTATTAAAAAAAATGAAGAAACTGGAAATTTTATAAATTTTTAAATTAAAAAATAAAACAAATCCGCAGAAAAATCAGCAGGAAAGACAATTTGAAGATCTGCAAGAAAAACCCCTGATATACCTGCGGAATTTCCAAGAGGTACCGCATGTAAAACCACATGAAGTGTACTAGTTTCCTGTGGATTTTCCTACGATAATATTATATGCAGGAAATTTCGTTCAACAAAGGGAAACTGCAGAAAAATCCTCATGAATTCCTGCGGAAGTTAGACCGCTAGAAAATCCGTAGGAAAAACGTTAGTTTCTCGTAATGGTTGGTTTAGGGATTCTAGATCAACAATGTGATAACTACCCAAAATACCATAAGTTACCATAGAAATCTATCAAAACAAAGACACATCCTTGAACTTTCTTCTGGGTGGGTTTTTGGCTCATTCTTATTTGGGTATGTGATGAAATGAGCTTAAAAATGGAAAAAGGGTTAAAGTCTGAGTCTTGGATAGATGTTCTAAAATAGGAAACTGGACAACATTTAAAGGAACAGATTTTTTTTTTCCCTTTTCATGGTTCTGAAATGAAGCGAAAATATTTGTTTGGCAATGTATGTTCTTTCCAAATTTTCTCATCTAAAGATTATTCTTTCATTGGTAAGGTTTGGAAATAGATTCTCTACCTTCCAAATTTGGCGACTTTGATGACTTTAGGAGAGAAATTGGTGATTAAATAAATTTGGTGGTCAAATCCAAAGGTTTCAATTGTTCTCCATGCATTTGAAAACATGGTTTTGTATTGAGATAGCTAAAAACATCAAGGTTATTTTTAAAAATTGCTAAATGCATGTTTCCAAAAAATAATATGCTAAATGCATGAAGGACATGTTTTTCTTTGATGTTAAGTTGTTGACCAGCTCAAAAATGTTGTCTTTGATAACAAAGTATCATAAAGATGGCCATTTTATTTTATTAAGCTTGTTTCAATTAAAAAGAACAATGAATGTCTTAGAAGCTTATGTTTATGTTTATGCTAGTAAAATTTTCAATGTAACCTTTGTTTTATTTGAATGCCTGATATCTTTCTCTATACATCAAGATATTCATTTCATTAACCAATCACTTTCTCTGTTTACCTTCCTACCAAATCCTTTATAGTGGGGTATAAAAGCTTATTGGACAACAATGAACTGCTTGGAGTTGAGTGAGAACTTGCAAGGAAAATTGAAGATTATTTGAACCATGCGGAGCTTGCTAAGAATGCTAATTTGTATGACTCACATGAGGTAATATCAATACCAATTTGTGGCTTTTTAGTTCAATTTTAGTTTATTTCGTTTTTTGCATGTAGTATATGCCGTTGCGTAGGCCCAATGGCAGTTAGCTGCTGTTGGGGTTATTTTTGTAATTTTATGGTGTTTTAAAGCAAACTGTGAAGTGGGAAAAACAATTTTCTAATGGCAACCCTTTGGGCCGGCCCTGAGTACTCACAACAATTATAGATAAGTAATATTTCACATTGTGTCCAAGTATTAAATTGACTGTAACACCCATATTAATTTTATTTAAAATATTAGCATGTGTATTAGACTGATACTAGATACATTAAATTTTTCAATAATAATAATAAATAATACAACTGAATGAGTACAATTTTCTCGTTATACAACTGTTCAAGTACCACTATAATTACTTATACAAGGACTGATAAACTCCTGAGCTGGTACTTGACGAGCAACTGCACTCCACCCAGTGTCATCCTGAAAAACTTCATCACGAACATCCTGCTAACCTGTAAACCTGCACCAGAAGGATTGAGATGAGACATAATGTCTCAGTGAGCTCCACCCAACCTACTGCTGGCAACCTCGGGGAAACCTAGGGTCGCCATGCACTAACTTCTGGCAATCTTGGGGATACCTATGATCGCCGTCATTCTCTACATATTTCGCAATCAAGGGAAAACTAGGATCGCTATATGTCTTTATCTTATGTTGAACTTATGCTTAATCTCATACTTAGTGATCTAAGGACATCCTACGATCACTTTCTGTTCACTGGTGACTACTTTGTCTTATCTCTTAGTATATAATATATATACATATTCATCTTTCTCATAACATAAAATTAGAAGTTAGCGTTGAACAAACTTTACTTATCTTAGTTCATTTTATGGAGTGCATCCAGGTGGAGTAACCCCAGAATACATCTCCCTGCTACCAGTGAAATTCCTATCATATCAGGCTAACACCGGACTCCTCTTACTTTTGTGTGGCTGCCCTCGCGGACGGTAACTACACTGTTCCAGCTTGCTGGAACCCCCGTGTTCTAACTAGCGAGAACACTGGAGACACAATATATCTTTAACTCTCATGTGTGGCTATCCTCGCGGATGGTAACTACACCGTTCCAGCTTGCTGGAACCCCCGTGTTCTAACTAGCGACAACACTGGAGACACATAAGGTCATTTAATTAACTTGTTCTTATTATTCTTATATATATATATACACACACACACACACACACACACACACAAAACACACATATAACTTGTAAACTTACGTTAGCCCTTTCGGAGAAATCCCATCCGGCATAATCTGGAGTCTGCTGAACACGTATAATCTTTAGTATAATTCTTATCGTAAGTACTTGTAAGTACATCTGATACTTTACTATAAACTTTTGCATATCTGATGCATTCTTCAAGTAATTATTCTTGATACTTAACCTATACTATAAGGTTCTAGGCTTATCGTTCTCATAAGCCACTTACTTGGTTGTTGGAAATCCAACCCTTAATCTTATCTGGATCTAGACATATCGTTATCATATGTAATGCTTAGGGCTTACTATCCCATCTATAACAATTCTCGTGGATAAAATACCCATCACTCTGATATGATACATAACTTTAACCTAGATTAATCCTTGAAAGTTCATGTACATCACTACCCCAAAGCATATCAAAGATCATTGGCAAGGTACAGTTATTTGTAATAAAAATGCCATCCTGAGCAGGTTCACTTTGCGACCCTGAGCGTCGCTCTGCGATATCCTGCGTCTGGACCTTCAGACTCTGGCAGGCAAGTTCGCTTTGCGACTCTGAGGGTTGCTCTGCGATCACCTGCGTCTGAACCTTCAGACTCTGAAGTCAGCTTCTGAAGCCAGAGTCTGAAACTTCGTAGAGCCAAGTCTAGGTGATGGTTTGGCGAAGGTTAGATAGTAGCAAAACTCTGCTACTTCGCTTTGCAACCCTGAGCGTCGCTTTGCGACTGTAGCAGAACATGGAATTTTCTGAAAAACATGTTTTAATCTTGAAAACCTTGGTACCCAACTGTCCAGTGATCTTTGAAAACATGTCAGGGACTCATTTGAACTATAAAAACTTACTGTGAACCGGGATTAAGCAAGGATCAAGCATATGTATCAAAAAGGGAAAAACTATCCTTTTGCTTAAATCTTAGCAACTATGTTGTAATCTCACACAAACTAACCCAAAAGGGTAAATTGCTACTCTAAGGAACCCACCTGAATCATGGCTGGTCTTGATAAGCTTCCTTGTGCCAAAACCCTAGCTTTAGTCCCTTTTCTTTACTTGTTTTCCTTAGCTTCTCTTGCTTCAATCTTTCCCAACAGCTTGCTTGCTTAATATACCAAGAGTTTTGGGAAGACATCTGATGGATTGGAGCATGCTGGGGTGAGGACCGAATTCTAGAGAGAGAGGGAGAGGCTTTTCAAACTTTGTAGAGAGAGAAAGGAAATGAGGAAATGAAGAAATATTCATACTTATCCCTATATATAGCCCTTTCAACTCATAATTACAATTCTGCCATTACCCACTCGTAATTCCTCTGATACTGATAAATACTTGAGTCTGAAGCGGGATATTACATTGACCTTACATATACTTTGATTTGGACTTAAATTTAAAATTAGAGGGTCCATATTCAATATCTAAAGAAGAAAAAAAATCAAAAGAAACGCAGCACGATATGCTGGAAAGGACAAACGAAAATCCGCAAGAAAATCTGTTGGAATACCTACAGAATTTCCTAAGGATTCATTGAGAAAAAAGAAGATCACTACAAGTAATAAGAGTGCGCTCTCGTAAAAAAAACGCAAACCCCGAGACGTGTACGAACGCTCGAAAGGTTAATGTGAAGTCGCCACCAAAGTTTTTGTTTAAAGGGAACATTGATAAACCCTTAAGTTTTTTATTTTGAAGGGAAACGATAATAAAACCCTTGACGATGAGGAAAGGATGGTCATCGCAACCATTACCGGGTTCGGGAGTCGATTACGCAAGGGGAAGGTATTAGCACCCCTCACGTCCGTTGTACTCAACGGGAACCTCCTAGTTAGCTAAGGCTTAGAATGTTTTTAAAGTTTTGCTTGCATGCTGTCATACCCCATTTTTTGACTTATATTTTTTGTGTGTTTTATCTTTTATTATTTTCATTACTTATTTTTACCTTGTATTATTTCATTCTTGTTGTAGTATTTTTGTTTGCATTTTATTAATATCATTACTAGAATTTCCATTGTCCTTAATATCATTAATATTGTCATTTTATTTTCCTTTAATAATATTATTATTATTACCTTTACTACTATTTATTTTAATTAATAAGTTTTATCTTTTTATTGTCATTTTTATTATTATTATTATTAAATATCATCATTTTTCATTATTAGTATTATCTACTATTTTTCTTATTTTCATTTTATCATTTGCATGTTTGCATTTTTCATCATCATCATTATTATTATTGTTTATTATTATTTTCCCCATTTTATTTTAAATACAAAAAATTAAAAAAAGTGGAGTTCGCAGTGCGAACTCACCTTCGCACTGCGACCTCTGCGAAATTTCTGCAGATTTTTATACATTGGTTTATCTTTTTTACTTTCAACTATTATTATTATTAGTAGCATTATTACTTGTATTCCTGCTATTTTGTGACTGATTTGGTGCAGCAAGGCAAGATTTAATGTGTGACATTAAAGGTAAAAGGAAAGAAGGATTTTCTTCCAACCTCTCATGTGATCAAACAAATTGGCTATCCTTGGTCAGCTTTTGTCCCCTCAAATTGACCCCTCACCCAACCTAAACTTGCCAGCCAGCTGCTTGATCCCTTTCCTTCCCTTTTTCCCTGCCAAAACCAGTCAATCACAAGTGGTTTTTGTTGCAAAAAAGCTGTTTGACATGCCCTGTTTTGAGCTGGATTTCTCCCCCCACACATAAGCCCACACGCTAATTTTGATTCCCCCAACCTCCCTGTACATGGCAGTACACGTTTTGATTGTTTGACCTTCCAAGATTGCAAGGATTGATCCCAAGAATCCTCCCTTTTGCAGCTGCCCTGTTTTACAGTTTTTTACCATCATTACCTTCTAGAATCAATGGCATTTGTGGCTGAGATCAGTCAAGACCTTGCCCCTTGGCACAAGGCAAAGCAAGTTCTATCCATTAGCATTAAATGCAAAGTCTTCTAGCCTGAATTTAGCCCAAATCAGCTAGTGTTTTAGGATTTTGTTCATCATTGTTCATCATTACAAAGATTTGCATTTATGCCTATAAAAGGAAGGGCAAGGCACAAGGATCACACACACTGAAACACATTGAAACCAGCTAAAAAACATACCAATTCAGAGAGCCAACACACACGAAATCCACACAAAAATCCCTTGCATTGCAGCACAAAATCAGTCCATCACAAACACTTAGAACCTTGTTCATAACCTATCATCAAGCAAGCAAGCCACTTCCAGTCTTGTTCAAGCATTGCTAGGAGTTCTGTAAGTCTCCTATAACCTTTCTTTTCTATTGTATTTGCTGTTTACATATCTTGCTTTGTCCAATTTTTCTTTGTGAACCAAAACCTCCTTTGAACCTCAAAAAGGACCTCAAAGGGGCCAAGCTTTAAAACTGTGATTTTCCACCCTTTTTTTCTCCCTTTTTGTCAAGTTTCTTAACCTCCTTTAGGTTCTGAATCTTGCTTAGGAGCAGTTTCTGAACTTCTGTTCAGAAACAGCTTCTGAGTTGGAAAATTCGCATACTTCGCAGAGCAAAGTATTACTCGCACTGCGAACACACCAGAACCTGACTTCGCAGAGCCAAGTTCTGGTTGCTCTGCGAAGTATGTGAAATTCAGAACATGAATCAGGCATTCAAATGTCAAATTTTTGGGATTCTAGCCCTTGATTCAGAACCTAAAGAGGGTTAAAACCATTTTGGTCCAAACCCAACTCATAATCATGCACAACCTTGAAAATTTCTCAAGTTCGTGCGACAAATTTTGAATAACTTGTGAAACAAGTTATGTTTTTTAATATTTCCAAAACCAAGTTTGAGCAACAAGCTAGGTTCGTCTATTTCAAAACAAACTTGAACAACCATGTTGTTCATGATTTTCAATCCAAACGCGAACTTAAGCCGAGTTTGCTCACTCTTTTTAAACCAAGCTCGAATTGAGCCGAACTTGTGAACTTTCCAATGTTTTGCATGTTTTATGATTGTGTTTGCCATTCAAACTTGAACCAAACTTGTTCTTGAGTTTCAATAACTTAAGCAACAAGTAACGTTCATGATTTTTAATAAAATCGAACAACAAATTTGTTCGCGTTTTCTTTTCTTTTACAAGTGTCCTTTTAAAAGCTTTGGTTCCCTTTGAGGTTTCTCCGAGTGACAAAACCAAACTTGAATGAAACGGGAATGGCTTGACGTATGTCTCCCCAAACCTCGATTGCACGAATGCGTGACGTATGTCTCGTCGCTCGGGCAATCGTCATTCCACCCTTGACGCGTCTAGCACGCTCAAACTTCCCTTGGCCCCCTTGTGGCCATTTTTACCCTTTTCTTGGCCCTCGTGGTCAATCCGAACCTTTCGCGCCTTGCGCGTTTATTTTAATCTTTTACGCCTTGCGCGAATTTTTCGCCTCGTTGCGTCTGTCTTTTGTTTATTTTCTTTTAAAACATTCACGCCTTGCGCGAGCTTATCGCCTAGCGTCCATCTTTCACCATTTTAAAACTTTGTACGTCTTCGTACGTTTTTAAAAAAACCTTTGCTCAAGTCCGAGTGGAAAACTTTTCCATCAAATCATTTACTTTTATGCATTGTCGTCAGTGGCCAGCTCGGCAACAACCCGAGCAGCTGACTTTTACTTTCTTGTCGTCAATGGCCAGTTCGGCAGCAACCCGAGCAGTTGACATTTATTTTCATTACACTTTTTTTTCTTTTTTCTCAAACTTTTTCGCTCGGACGCGATCAAACTTTTTTAACTAAAACGAACCAACATACAAACGTTTTCTACCAAAGAACTACGTACGCTTTGAATTCTCCGACTACCGGGAGATACGTAGGAGCAAGATCGACATCTTGTCAAGCCCATTAATAAAAAACTTGTTTTTTCCCTTTTCGTTTGTTTTTATCTCTTTCTTCATCTCGCATTATGTTTTATATATATTTCCTTCTATGCATGTTTAAATACGTAAGTAAAACATCGAACCATTTTAAGCCTAAGCCGACTAAGAGGTTCCCGTTGAGTACAACGGATGTGAGGGGTGCTAATACCTTCCCCTCGCATAATCGACTTTCGAACCTAAAATCTTTTCTCAAGGTAATTTAGAACTTTTTTCCTTTTTCCCCGAAAAATTAAAAGTTCAGTCGTAATTTAGAATTAGTGATTCAAAGCTTCCCCATAGCTTGACATTTGAAATTCGACGCGACATAAATGGCGACTTCACTGGGGACATGCATTAAACATTTTGTTTGTGCATAAACAAGTCAAACCTATCTCAGTCGACTTTTAGGCTAATTTGCTTCATTTTACTTACGTGTTTATATTTTCTTGTCATTTACTTGTTTATCCTTTATGCTCTACATATATATATATATATATATATATATCATTTGTGCTTCATATTCATATATATCTCAATTGTGGGGGTTACTTGAGCGATGTTACTCCACATTGTTCGGGTTAATGCCGGACGTGTGAGGCTCTCTACCCGAGCTCGAGTGAAAACTAAGTTAGAAGGAGGTTGTGTGCGGAAGCCCGCGTTGACGTATGTCCGTGAGGTAGTATGCCCAACCCCGCTTAGACGAGATTTTCATATGGAATTAATTGAAGTCATGTCGACGTATGTCCATAGACAACCCTAATTCCATATGAGGTTGATGACTCTAGGGACCTCTTCTTAGGAATCTTACCTTTAGAGCCTACACGTGAGGATGGGGGAAATTTTGATCATACATACCATACCATATGCATGCCATACATTTACATTCATAAAAATGATTTTTGCATATGCATTTTCAGAGAAAAAAAAGAGGGGCATATTTTTGTCATATACATCGCATGCATTTACATTTACATCATTCATATCATGCATACATTTGTCTTCGAGTCCAAAACTCGATTCCCTTCTTACCAAGGATTTCTTACAATCCGCATTGAGTCTTCAGTGTTTGCATTTCGTTCGCAACACTATGTGTCAACCCTTCAAGAAAAGTGGATCGTCGTCCCAGAGCAACCCATGCATATAACAATAGGCCCCCGATTGTACATGGGGCATGCCATTCAACTTTGGTGAGGAATTCATCCCTATTCCAACTACTCTTCAAGAGATTCCGGTACCTCAACCCAAGGTTACCTTCCCCCAGGCTGCTGCGGCCTTTTCCCCAATTAACAAAAAGCCCAATTTTCATTGGCGTTACCATATCCAATTCACAATCAAAGCCCGACCTTGCTCGGCATTCAATCAAACAAAGCCCAATTCTCATTGGCACCACGTGTATTTAATACATAAGTTATATCATACAGTTTGTGTTTTTGATGTGTTTATTCTGTGAACCATTTAGAACCGGCCAAAATGTGAGGAATCCTCAAAATCATCATTATACATATGCATGGAGACCGGCATTTTTTGTCTAACTCGATTTTGTTATGTTAAATCTGAACGTTGTTTTAGATTGTATGAAAGCATTGATAGGATCAAGGCATTTTTTTGAAAATGAGTGAAAACACTTGACCACAAATAGCCCACCCTTTGAGCCTAATGAATCAGAATCATTAACTATGAACTGCCAACTTTCATAAGCTCAATTGCTTATTGAAATTGCTGAAGTTTGTAAAAAAAAAAAATTCAGTTCATAGTTAAATCATTTTGAATTCTAATATTTTTCTTCCATTTTGAACCCTTAGCCTTCATGATTATTGTCCCTTGCCGAAGGAGGAAGGAACATTCAATTAGGGTATCATCTTGAATTAAGTTGAAAAAGGGAGGTTGTGTGTATCAAGCAATTGGTGAATTTCTTATTCGATCTTGACAACAACAAAAAAAAAAAAAAAAGAGAGAGAAAAAAGAAAGAAAAACAAATCAAGAGATCTCAAAAGAGAAAGGAAAAAGAGAAAAATCAGTAAATCAAAAGGTTGTCAAGACCAAACAAAAGTATTTGCAAATCACCAAAAAGTTGTGTGAAATAAGGAGGAGGCGTGTAATTAGAAAGAATGTTCCTTTGCTTGGCCTTTTGAATTCAATTTCCCCACATATGACATTTCTTTTGTAACCAAGCCAAATTACAACCCTCAAAGACCTTGTGATCAATGCTTTTATGCTTTTAAAAACGATGATTAGATGGACACATAACTTGATCGGAATGTTGGCAAACTTGCCGGATGAGTGTTCATTACCCTCACAATTAATATTCAATTTGTTTTTTTTTTACTTAAATGTGTGATAGGCATGGTTCATCGATAAACATGTTTTTAACTTAAGCTGTATGATATAAACTATGTGTTTAGTGCAACCTTGGAACATTAAAATTGCCAACCCAAAACAAAGCCCGACCTCGCTCGGCAACCAATCAAAAAGCCCAATATTCATTGGCAAACCAAGGCCCAATATTCATTGGCAACCCAAAGCCCAATATTCATTGGCGACCCAAAGCCCAATATTCATTGGCCAACCCTAAGCCCAATTTTCATTGGCACCTAACCAAACAAAGCCCAACCATGCTTGGCACCTAATCACAAGCAAAGCCCAACCATGCTTGGCATTCCCCCCACAATTTCACATTAAGCCCAATCGTCATTGGCATTCCTCACAATTTCCTACAAAAAGCCCAATTCTCATTGGCACACACAAATACAATTTCCATCCAAAGCCCAATCATCATTGGCACCTACATTACCATAAAGCCCAATTCCCATTGGCACTCACAAACCTCATTACCAACAAAAGCCAAATTTTCATTGGCCCTTACAAACACAATCACAATCAAAGCCCGACCTCGCTCGGCATCCAATCAAAGCCCGACCTCGCTCGGCATCCAATCAAAGCCCGACCTCGCTCGGCACCTTACCAAAGCCCGACCTCGCTCGGCACCTTACCAAAGCCCGACCTCGCTCGGCACCTTACCAAAGCCCGACCTCGCTCGGCACCTTACCAAAGCCCGACCTCGCTCGGCAACCAACCAAAGCCCGACCTCGCTCGGCATCCAATCATATCCCCCAGTGGATTAAAACAATCTCCCCAGGAGGTATGTGTTCCTCATCAGTGGTTACGGCTTTACCCCGTCAACATTTGGATGTATCCTCAGTGACATCACCCATTTAAGATTACCGAGTGTTTGCAATGTGACGTCGGTCCACTTTTCATTTTACCAGTCTAATCTTGTCTCACCAAGTTTGTCGGTTGTACCCGGGCAAAGGCCCGAACTACATCGGTTTTGATCCCATTCGGGTATGTAGGCAAAGGACCTTGTCCTTCCAAACCAAACAAACAAAAATCAATAAAACATTTTCTTTCTTTGAACAACCTTTGTTCATCGGTCAAACAAA
The DNA here is from genome assembly GCA_018208015.1 of Medicago ruthenica. Taxonomy (NCBI): domain Eukaryota; kingdom Viridiplantae; phylum Streptophyta; class Magnoliopsida; order Fabales; family Fabaceae; genus Medicago; species Medicago ruthenica. Next base: position 72,564,161 of record CM031376.1, on the reverse strand, counting down.
CTCCCCAGGAAGTCAATCTTTGTCCAATCAATCGAAAGTCCAATTGTCCTTGGCACCTACCCACAAAAAGCCCAACCACCATTGGCATCGAGGGCTGGATATCGATCATGCTTCCAAAATGATCCTTATATCCCCAGCGAATTCGCAAGCAAAGCCCAATCTTATTGGCATATTCCCCCAGTGGAGTCTCATCATCCAAGCCCGACTTTACTCGGCATTCAAATCATAATCCCCAGCGTCCCACATGACGTCTGTCATCCCCCCAGGTCAGCATAATTTATGCATCATATCATAGTCATTCATTAACATGCATCTCATATTCATATCATGCATTTCCCCCTACAAATAGTCGAATGGCATCCCCAGTCTATCTGGTCTAGGGATATCGTCTTCCTTTTCGCCAAGCGGTAGTTCTTTAACGAACAGCTTGCGCAAGTTCTTCATCGTATCAAGGGGCAATTCCTTAACAAACATGTTGGGTATCCCCAGTACAAATCCATCCCTCACATGACGTCCTCAGTGACAGTCATACATTCATGCATTCATACATATGCATACAGCATGTCATACATGGTTATTTTTAACCATCATGAGTCTCACCAAACAATCGCAAGCAATTCGTGAATTCTTTTTTCCCAGTGTCATCCCCAGTCCTTCTGGTTCAGAGATGTCATCCTTTTACGCCAAGTGGCAGTTCAAACGAACAGCTTGCGCGTCTCTTTGTCAAGTCTTTACGCCAAGTGGCAGTTCTTTAATGAACAGCTTGTGCGTACTCCCCAGTGTTGTGCCAAGTGGCAAGTTCTTCAATGAACAGCTTGTGCATTCTTTCTCCCCGATTGAAGGGGCATTTTTTGTAAGGAACGGCTCGTCAGTCGCATCCCCAGTATCGTCAATGGCAAGTTCGGCAACATCCGAACAGTTGACATTTCTTTTTCCTGTCGTCAATGGCAAGTTCGGCAACATCCGAACAGTTGACATTTCTTTTTCCTGTCGTCAATGGCAAGTTCGGCAACATCCGAACAGTTGACGTTTCTTTTTCCCGTCGTCAATGGCAAGTTCGGCAACATCCGAACAGTTGACATTTTATTTTCCTGTCGTCAATGGCAAGTTCGGCAACATCCGAACAGTTGACATTTATTTTCCTGTCGTCAATGGCAAGTTCGGCAACATCCGAACAGTTGACATTCTTTTCATTCTTTTGTCGCCAGTGGCCAGTTCGGCAACAACCCGAACAGCTGGCATTTACCTTTTCATTCTTTGTTGTCAGTGGCAGTTCGGCGACCACCCGAACAGCTGACAGTTGTCCCCGGTGTGGTCTTCCTTTTATCGTCTTTGCATCCATGTTTACATTACAAGCATTCATAACATTTGCATACATGCATTTATAGCATTTATAACTCGAAAAAATATTTAGTCAAAAAATGGTGTACTCTATATTTAAGTCTCTTCGGCCCGTCCATTTCAAATCATTTTCAACCTCCGGGACGAAGAAACTTAAATAGGGGCATCTGTCATACCCCATTTTTTGACTTATATTTTTTGTGTGTTTTATCTTTTATTATTTTCATTACTTATTTTTACCTTGTATTATTTCATTCTTGTTGTAGTATTTTTGTTTGCATTTTATTAATATCATTACTAGCATTTCCATTGTCCTTAATATCATTAATATTGTCATTTTATTTTCCTTTAATAATATTATTATTATTACCTTTACTACTATTTATTTTAATTAATAAGTTTTATCTTTTTATTGTCATTTTTATTATTATTATTAAATATCATCATTTTTCATTATTAGTATTATCTACTATTTTTCTTATTTTCATTTTATCATTTGCATGTTTGCATTTTTCATCATCATCATTATTATTATTGTTTATTATTATTTTCCCCATTTTATTTTAAATACAAAAAATTAAAAAAAGTGGAGTTCGCAGTGCGAACTCACCTTCGCACTGCGACCTCTGCGAAATTTCTGCAGATTTTTATACATTGGTTTATCTTTTTTACTTTCAACTATTATTATTATTAGTAGCATTATTACTTGTATTCCTGCTATTTTGTGACTGATTTGGTGCAGCAAGGCAAGATTTAATGTGTGACATTAAAGGTAAAAGGAAAGAAGGATTTTCTTCCAACCTCTCATGTGATCAAACAAATTGGCTATCCTTGGTCAGCTTTTGTCCCCTCAAATTGACCCCTCACCCAACCTAAACTTGCCAGCCAGCTGCTTGATCCCTTTCCTTCCCTTTTTCCCTGCCAAAACCAGTCAATCACAAGTGGTTTTTGTTGCAAAAAAGCTGTTTGACATGCCCTGTTTTGAGCTGGATTTCTCCCCCCACACATAAGCCCACACGCTAATTTTGATTCCCCCAACCTCCCTGTACATGGCAGTACACGTTTTGATTGTTTGACCTTCCAAGATTGCAAGGATTGATCCCAAGAATCCTCCCTTTTGCAGCTGCCCTGTTTTACAGTTTTTTACCATCATTACCTTCTAGAATCAATGGCATTTGTGGCTGAGATCAGTCAAGACCTTGCCCCTTGGCACAAGGCAAAGCAAGTTCTATCCATTAGCATTAAATGCAAAGTCTTCTAGCCTGAATTTAGCCCAAATCAGCTAGTGTTTTAGGATTTTGTTCATCATTGTTCATCATTACAAAGATTTGCATTTATGCCTATAAAAGGAAGGGCAAGGCACAAGGATCACACACACTGAAACACATTGAAACCAGCTAAAAAACATACCAATTCAGAGAGCCAACACACACGAAATCCACACAAAAATCCCTTGCATTGCAGCACAAAATCAGTCCATCACAAACACTTAGAACCTTGTTCATAACCTATCATCAAGCAAGCAAGCCACTTCCAGTCTTGTTCAAGCATTGCTAGGAGTTCTGTAAGTCTCCTATAACCTTTCTTTTCTATTGTATTTGCTGTTTACATATCTTGCTTTGTCCAATTTTTCTTTGTGAACCAAAACCTCCTTTGAACCTCAAAAAGGACCTCAAAGGGGCCAAGCTTTAAAACTGTGATTTTCCACCCTTTTTTTCTCCCTTTTTGTCAAGTTTCTTAACCTCCTTTAGGTTCTGAATCTTGCTTAGGAGCAGTTTCTGAACTTCTGTTCAGAAACAGCTTCTGAGTTGGAAAATTCGCATACTTCGCAGAGCAAAGTATTGCTCGCACTGCGAACACACCAGAACCTGACTTCGCAGAGCCAAGTTCTGGTTGCTCTGCGAAGTATGTGAAATTCAGAACATGAATCAGGCATTCAAATGTCAAATTTTTGGGATTCTAGCCCTTGATTCAGAACCTAAAGAGGGTTAAAACCATTTTGGTCCAAACCCAACTCATAATCATGCACAACCTTGAAAATTTCTCAAGTTCGTGCGACAAATTTTGAATAACTTGTGAAACAAGTTATGTTTTTTAATATTTCCAAAACCAAGTTTGAGCAACAAGCTAGGTTCGTCTATTTCAAAACAAACTTGAACAACCATGTTGTTCATGATTTTCAATCCAAACGCGAACTTAAGCCGAGTTTGCTCACTCTTTTTAAACCAAGCTCGAATTGAGCCGAACTTGTGAACTTTCCAATGTTTTGCATGTTTTATGATTGTGTTTGCCATTCAAACTTGAACCAAACTTGTTCTTGAGTTTCAATAACTTAAGCAACAAGTAACGTTCATGATTTTTAATAAAATCGAACAACAAATTTGTTCGCGTTTTCTTTTCTTTTACAAGTGTCCTTTTAAAAGCTTTGGTTCCCTTTGAGGTTTCTCCGAGTGACAAAACCAAACTTGAATGAAACGGGAATGGCTTGACGTATGTCTCCCCAAACCTCGATTGCACGAATGCGTGACGTATGTCTCGTCGCTCGGGCAATCGTCATTCCACCCTTGACGCGTCTAGCACGCTCAAACTTCCCTTGGCCCCCTTGTGGCCATTTTTACCCTTTTCTTGGCCCTCGTGGTCAATCCGAACCTTTCGCGCCTTGCGCGTTTATTTTAATCTTTTACGCCTTGCGCGAATTTTTCGCCTCGTTGCGTCTGTCTTTTGTTTATTTTCTTTTAAAACATTCACGCCTTGCGCGAGCTTATCGCCTAGCGTCCATCTTTCACCATTTTAAAACTTTGTACGTCTTCGTACGTTTTTAAAAAAACCTTTGCTCAAGTCCGAGTGGAAAACTTTTCCATCAAATCATTTACTTTTATGCATTGTCGTCAGTGGCCAGCTCGGCAACAACCCGAGCAGCTGACTTTTACTTGTCGTCAATGGCCAGTTCGGCAGCAACCCGAGCAGTTGACATTTATTTTCATTACACTTTTTTTTCTTTTTTCTCAAACTTTTTCGCTCGGACGCGATCAAACTTTTTTAACTAAAACGAACCAACATACAAACGTTTTCTACCAAAGAACTACGTACGCTTTGAATTCTCCGACTACCGGGAGATACGTAGGAGCAAGATCGACATCTTGTCAAGCCCATTAATAAAAAACTTGTTTTTTCCCTTTTCGTTTGTTTTTATCTCTTTCTTCATCTCGCATTATGTTTTATATATATTTCCTTCTTTGCATGTTTAAATACGTAAGTAAAACATCGAACCATTTTAAGCCTAAGCCGACTAAGAGGTTCCCGTTGAGTACAACGGATGTGAGGGGTGCTAATACCTTCCCCTCGCATAATCGACTTTCGAACCTAAAATCTTTTCTCAAGGTAATTTAGAACTTTTTTCCTTTTTCCCCGAAAAATTAAAAGTTCAGTCGTAATTTAGAATTAGTGATTCAAAGCTTCCCCATAGCTTGACATCCGAAATTCGACGCGACACATGCTTGAAGATATAAAGATATTAAAGAAAGGGGAAAAAGTTTATTTTTTATTATTGTGCTTGACAAGATGATGATCTTGCTCCTACGTATCTCCCGGTGCGATGGAGAAATCAAAGCTACGTAGTTCTTTGGTAGAAAAACGTATTTGTTGGTTGTTTTTAAAGAACGATGTTTGATCGTATTCTTGCGATTAAACGTAGCTTGTATGCTCGCGCATGGGAGGCTTAAGCGTTTGTTTCAAATCGCGCTAGAATAGATAAAACATGTCCGTTGGGGAAAAGAGGTTCGAATTGGCCGCGAGGGGCCAAGAAAGATTAAAATGACTCAACCGAGTCGAGAAAAGGTTCGATTGATCCAACGGGATCAAGAAAGGGTTCAATGGACTCAACGGAGTCGAACATTGACCAAAGTGACTCAACCGAGTCGAAGAAGGGTTCGATTGATCCAACGGGATCAAGAAAGGGTTCAATGGACTCAACGGAGTCGAACATTGACCAAAGTGACTCAACCGAGTCGAAGAAGGGTTCGATTGATCCAACGGGATCAAGAAAGGGTTCAATGGACTCAACGGAGTCGAACATTGAATCAAATGGTCACGGGGGACCAAAGGGTTCAAATTGACCACAAAGGGCCAAGAATTGGTTTTGGTGTGGTTGGATGCGTTGAAAATAGAATGACGATTGTCCGAACAACGAGACATACGTCAAGCATTCGTTCAATCGGGGAAATGGAGAGACATACGTCAAACCACCCCTTTTTCATTCAAGTTTATGTTTGAAATTTTAAGAAATCCCAAAGTTATCAAAACACTTGGTTTAAAACTCAAATGAAAAGGTTTTTATATTCAAATTAGTTGTTGCAACCTATGAACAAGTTTGCTTTGTTTATGTGCATGAAAATGAACAAGTTTATGGCTAATGCACAAATTTTGTGAAAAAACGCACAAGTTAGGTTCAAGTTTGAAAAAATGAAATTCATGAACCAAATATTGTTCAAATTGGTTGAAACAAGTTTGGTCTAAGAACAAAATTGGTTCAAGTTTAAAAGATTAACAAGTGGGCAAGTTTCTTGCTCAAAAGTACAAGTTCGGCTCAAGTTTTAAAAAGACGAACAAGTTTCTTGTTATTCAAGTAAGCTATTTAATTAAGCTTGTGAATTTCCAAGTGTATGCAACAAAACCTTGTTACGCTTTGAACAAAAAATGAGTTTTAACCCCCTAAAGTTCTGAATATTCAAGGCAGAACCTCAAAAATTGGCTTTAAGAAGCCTGAACTCAGAATCTGAGTTCTGTCATGGTCGCAAAGCGACCAGAGCTTCGCACTGCGAACTCTGCAAAATTTTGAGTTCAGAAGCTGCTTCTGAACTGCTGTTCAGAAGCAACTTCTGAACAAGCTTCAGAACTTTAGGAGTAGTGAAAAACTTTTGAAATTAGCAATGAAAAGAGTGCAACAACTCAGTTTAAACGTTTTGCAAACCTTGGGATTTCTTTGAAGTTCAAAAGGGGTTTTGAATCAAAAATGAGTGAAACTTAAAAATGCAAAGCTGAGATTGAAATAAGTTGGAAACAAAAGCAAATACAAACAGTATGTAAATGCAATATAAACCAGTTAGGATGACTTACCAACTCCTAGCCCAAAGCTTTTGTTGCAAGGAAATGGAATAGACTTTGAATGTTTATGGTTTTGCAAGGTTTGGAAAAAGTTTGATAAACAGCCAAATCAAATGACAATTTGCTTTGGTTCTTCACTCTTTGTGTGAGGTTTAGTGGCTGTTTGGGAGGTTTGATTACTTGGCACTGGTTTGGGATGATTTGTGCAAGAAAAGGATTGGAACTTTGCTCTAAACTTCTCAAAACCAAATTCTGTTTTGTGTAGAAATGCTTACTGAAATTCACTCTAATTTCACTTTCTATGAACTGGTTTTTTTGCTCTAAAACTCTCTCTTGTGCTGTGTCAATTCTCTGTGTTGAACTCCTTCAATCCTTATGCCAGGCATTCCTTTTATAGGCAAAAACGAAATCTATTGCAATGATGAAAATCTCTAGAATCCAGCTGATTTGTGGGCTAAAACCAGGCTAGTTTGCTTTGCATTTAATGCAAAAGTGAAGAGGGGACATTGCCTTGCAATCTTGGTCAAGACTTTGCCAAATCCAGCCATTAATGAAGCTGATTTTGGATAACAATGATGATGAAAAAGTGAAAAGCAAGGTTGTTTGCAATTGGGCTGTCCCTTGGGATTGGTCCTTGCAATCTTGAGGGGTTAAGCAAGAAAAACGTGCACTGTGATGTGCAGAGGTTGGGGGAAACAAAAGGGAACATGTGGGCTGGTGTGAGGAAGAAGGAAGAGCTGCTGAAACAGGGCAGCACAAACAGCTTTTGGGCAAGCAAAAACCAGCTGTGTTTGACTGGTTTTGGGGGAGAAAGAAGGAAGAAAAACAAGCAAGCAGCTGACTGACAAGCTTAGGGTCATTAGCAGGTCAATTGGGATGGATAAGAGCTGCCCAAGGGCAAGCCAACTTGCTTGGCACATGCTTGGTTGGAAGAAAAACCTTCTCACCTTGGCTTTAATGGCACATGTTCAATTTCTTGCTTTGCTGAGTCCAAACAGCCATAATTGACCAATACAATGATAATAATAATGATAGGTGATAATAATAATAATAACTATAATGAAAACAAATCAAAGAAATTAAAATCTGCAAAAAAATCGCAGACTTCGCAGAGCGATGGGGACTTTGCTCTGCGAAGTCCTCATATTATGAAATGTTGACTTTTTGTTGACTTTTGTTGACTTTGACTTTTCTCTTTTCTTTTTGTTTTTTGTTTTTTTTTTTGAAAAAAGGCTTGGGACAAAATTAGGGTACAACAATAAGTAATTTTCAAAACACCCTAAATTCGTCGGAAACGGTGTTTTCCGACGAATTTTCGGACGAAAATGAACATAGGAAATTTTCAATCTATTCCTACGTGTTTCCGAGGAATTTTCTAGGAATTTTCTGTGAGAAGTTTTCCAAGGAATTTCCGAGGAAAATTCTGCAGGAAAGGTTTTCTGCAGACTGCTGTGTTTGACAGATGATTTCCAACGTATTTCCGACGAAACATTATTAATATTTTAATAGTTAGTTTCCGAGGAATTTCCGAGGAAAATAATTATTTTTTAAAAAAAAATTAAATTTTCAAATTTTAAAATTGCGCAAAAAAAATTTGAAAAATTTTTAAAATTGCTTTCGAGGAATTTTCGAGGAAAATAATTAATTTTTAAAAAAATTTAAATTTTCAAATTTCAAAATTTCCCCAATTTTTGAAAAAATTGCGCCAAAAAAAATTGAAAATTTTTTAAAATTGTTTCCGAGGAAAATAATTAATTATTTTTTAAAAAAATAAATTTTCAAATTTCAAAAAATTTGTAAAATTTGAAAAATTGCGCCAAAATTTGAAAAATTTAAAATTTGAAATTTTAAAAAAATTGCGCCAAAAAATTTGAAAAATTTGAATTTAGAAAAATTGTGCAAAAAAATTTGAATTTTGAAAAATTGCGCCAATAAAATTTGAAAAAAATTTGAATTTTGAAAAAATGCGTCAAAAAAATTGAATTTTTTAAAAATTTTGCGCGAAATTAATAATTTGAAAAAATATATATTAAAAAATGATTTTTTAAAAAAAATATATATACTAAAAGTGTTTTGAATAAAAACAAAAGTAGGAATGAAATATATATACTCTTTCTCCCACCCATGAACTTCTTTGTCATCATCTTTTGGAATTTTCGAAAGACATTCATTTCTTTCCTTTTGACTTTGCAACTCCTTGTTCAATCGAGTTATCATTGCTTGCATCTCAAGAGACTCTCCTGAACGAGCTGAGCTGGACTCTGGTAGAACAGGAGCACGGTACAAATTTCCATGCACCGCGTTGCCGGCTAATGCTCCAAGACCGTATACTCTATCCGGTCTTTGTTGTCCTCCTGCAGCCTTTACCCATAATTCAATTTTGATGGAGTCGGGAATTTCTTCATGCGATTGAATCTTAGGATTCTGCGCCAAAAACTGTGCTACGTATTCGTCATAAGATGCCTATAAAGAAAAGTAAAGAAAATTAGATAATAATAATTGTTTGCAAATAAAGTCAAATAAAAATGAGATAATAATAATAATTAACATATTTCATATTATTTAACAACATAATTCTTTAATAATTCACTTTCTTTTTCTAAGTAAAATATATTACGAATATTTGCAAAATTACCTGGGTATTGCTAGCTCGAGCATCGACATACTGACCAGCACGCTGGATGAAATGAGTCTCTCTATGAACTTCATTTGGATAAGGATCTCTCTCCAAGGATTTTGCCTAATTGTACACGAAAAATATTAACCAATTAGAACATTTGAGTTTATTTAATATATACATGTATAGAAATAGAAATAGTGAAATATTTTTTTACCAGATGTCTAGCATGGGTAGGGACACTGACACATCCTTGTGCGTGCCTATGTCCTCCTATAACAGATGCTCTGTTCTCCTTGTTAGCTCTGAAACGGTTCTTAAATTTTGGATCTTCTAACCAATATTTCACCATGTCTTCCCATGCTTTTTCCCCGACCCACTCTGTACGGTAGTTGCCCTTATGTTTTTTCTATTCCTCCCGTTCATCATATAACAAATCTGATAAACGTTTGGAAGCTAACTTGTGAAAGAGCTTCTCTATAAGAAGATGGACTTCTCTAGGCCAGGTACAACGCTCCTGCAATAAACAAAAAAATTATTAGACATTAAAATTTTTAAAAATATAGCTTGTTATAAAGTAATTACAATTATTTAATATTTAATAAATTATGTTTACCGAAAAGTATTTAAAAAGTGCAGCCCTGTCGTCTCTAGTAAGATGTTTATAGACGACCCAACACCTATCTTACGGGTAAAACATCTGGATGGCTCCTCCAATAAATTCTGCCACTCTCTTAGATGGCTCCAACCTACAAATTTGAAGTGTTAATTAAATTATGCATTTAAAAAACAAATAAAAATTAAACTTTTAATACTTACGATCCAGGTGTCGGTGTAATCCTAAGTAGCCCATCCGCATAATGCAAGTCTTCGATGTAGCGACGTCGTCCTTGTCGTGGCGATGTTGATGCTGATGCTGCTGATGCTGCTAATCCTCCTGATGATGCTTGTGGCTCTTCATGTTGGTGTTGCTGGTGCTGTTAAGGCTGATGTTCAACAACATTCATTAAGCCTAAGAAATTTCCATCTTGCATAAATTCTTGCATCATGTCCGTTGATGATCTTGTGGGAGGAACGGGTACGTTAAGGCCTTGTCGGATAGTATATGGGGTGGTATTGAAACCAGGAGAATGTGATGAGAGCGGACTATATCCAGGCATAACAAATCCAGGCATAGTGTTTGTGGGAGGAATGGTCGGGAATGATGTGGGGGGAATGGTCAGGAATGAAAGAAACCTGGGGGAAAAACTTGCTCCAACTTACAAAGAGTGATTGGAATATTCTGATCCATTTTAACAAGTTCATCCATCCTCAAGGTTGAAGCACATAAGTCTTTAAAAAATTGGCTAATTTCAGTCAACGGGTTTATAACATTTTTTGGCAATGAACTAAATGCAATCGGAAGTAAGCGTTCCATGAAAACGTGGGAATCATGACTTTTCATTCCACGCAGTCTTCTGGAGTTGACGTCGGCACACCTTGACAAGTTAGAACAATATCTGTCTGGCATCCTCAATTCTTTCAACCATTGACAAACAATTTTGCTTCATCAGCAGTTAGACTATAAATAGCCTTAGGTTTTAGATATTTTCCATTTGGAAGAAGTTGTAGCTCCATATCTAGTCTCTTACAAATCAATGGCAACACGTCCATTCTAGCCTTCTCATTATCTTTTGTTTTACCAGAGACATTCATGACCGTGTGAATTATATTGTCACAAAAATTCTTCTCAATGTGCATAACTGTAATATCCCGCTTAGAGTTAATTATTATCGGTATTAGAAGCTTATTATGCAAGCATGGCATTATGGTAATTAATAGGATGGCATTATGGTAAATATTTGAAATGGGAAGATTATTTAAAATGGAAGCAAGATATTTTCTTGCATTCTTCTTCATTCTCTCCACTCTCCCAAACCAGAATTTTCTCACCCCTCTCCCCCTTGTCACACGCCCTCAACACCTTGCCATCACCCATCAAGCTTTCATCCAATTCTTGTGAAGCTTTGCTAGCAAACTTGTTTTGGAAAGCTTAGAACAAGAGGAAGTAAAGGAGAAACAAGGAAGGAATGATGAGGAATCAAGCTAGGGTTGGTGATTGGAAGCTTGGCAAGGATCAGAGCTAGCAATCAAGGTGAGCTCCCTAGGGGTTTTAGAACCCACTTTGTTGAGTTTTGATGAATATTTTGTATATTGAGTAAAGTTTATAATTAGTGCCCTAATTCCTTATGCTTGCCAATTCTTAGTTAATCATGTTATAAACTATCATTATGCCTTAGAAATTCATCCTTTAAGCTGTTATGATGTTTGGGTGTGATTGGATAAGTCAAGAATGGTGAAAATCACGTTTTGAAGATGCAGAAATCGGCCACCGAATGCCCTTCATCGGCCACCGATTTTGCTACTCAATCTTCAATGTTGATTCGACAAAAATCGGCACCCGATTTCATAAGATCGGCCCCCGATTTCATAAAATCGGCCACCGAATTTCATGTCCTTTAGAGAATGTATAGATTAATGTAGGATGAGGATAGGTACAATATTGAGAGATGGATACCTTAATCCATAAGTTAACATAGAGAAGTTAAGGAGCTAGTGTTGGGTTTATTCCTTACTAAGCAATTTCATACACTTAATTAAGTATGTGTAAGCCCAAGAATGATACCGTATTCAAGTTTAGAACCTATTCATAGGTTAGATATTTAAGAATGATTACATAAGAATGCATTAATTATGCACAAGAATATGAACGAATTAGATGTGCATATGAACTTAAGTTAAGAATTTAATGATAAAGATTAAACGTGTTCATCAGACTCCGGATTATGCCGGATGGGATTTCTCCGAAAGGGCTATCCACACGTAAGTTATAAGATTATGTCAAACGTGTCCAGCAGGCTCCGGGATTCGCTGGATGGGACTTCTCCGAGAGGATTGTCCACACGTATGTTAAAAGATTAAGCATGTCCAGCAGGCTCCGGGATACGCCGGATGGGACTTCTCCGAGAGGGTTGTCTACATGCAAAGTTAAGTTGTGTTCAGCAGACTCCGGGATTCGCCGGATGGGACTTCATCGAGAGAGTTGTCCACACAACGATAAGATCAGTAGTCATCAGACATCAGAAAGTGATCATAGACTCCCCCTCGATCACTAAGCATAATATTAAGTATGAGATTAAGTATATGACAAAGACATAAAGCGATCCTAGTTTCCCCTTGATCGCGAATATGTAGAGAATGACGGCGATCGTAGGAATCCCCAAGATTGCCAAGAGTAGGCACGGCGACCCTAGGTTTCCCCCGTGGTTGCCCACAGTAGGTTGGGCTGGAGCTCACTGAGACATTATGTCTCATCCCAATCCTTCTGGTGCAGGTTTTCAGGTAAGCTAGAGATTAGTGAAGATGTTCATCAGGAAGACGCTGGATGGAGTGCAGTTGCTCGCCATGGATGAGCTCAAGAGGTTGCCAGATTTTATATGTATATGAAAGTGTATTTTATGATAATTGGATAACTGTATAAACGAGCCAGTTGTACTCATTCAGTGTATTGTATTGTGTTTATTATTGAAAATTTTAATGTATCCGATATCAGATTAATACACATGCTAATATCTAGATAATTTAGTATGAGTGTTACAATAACATCAATATTATGTCTCAGTAAATTGTCTTTCTAGTAAGGGAGGTCCCAAAAGATACTTCTTTTAGTCCAATGGTGCGTGTCATCGTATTGTGGGTGTCTGACTCTTTTGCCATCATCTGGGAATTTCAAAAGTCCTAATTCACTGACTCTACAGAATACTTCCTCTGATGTTGTCCTAGGAGGCGGACCATCTTTTTCTGTTTGTCCTTTACGAAACAAATTCCTCTTCTTACGAAATTCATGTGTTGCTGGTAAAAACCTACGGTGGTAGTCAAACCACGAACTCTTTCTTCCGTGATGCAAGTTAAACGCCTTTGTTTCTTCCATGCAATGTGGACAAGCCAATCTACCATGAGTCGACCATCCAGATAACATTCCATATGCAGGAAAGTCGTTAATAGTCCACATTAAAGCTTTTCTACATTATACATGTTCAAGTGTAGAATCTATAGGTGTTGTTTTTAAGATCAAGGGATGCAAGAAAACAAGTTGATGTGGTTATGTAAGATACTAGCTGCACCACTTCACTATGATCTTTATAATAAGCACTAGAGTTTTATCTCTATTGATTATGATATATAAGTTCATCTCATTTTTACAACTACATGTTTCTGTTATTCTTCCAATAGTTTGTAGTTGTTCTTACGGATTGATATGTATATACCATATAATGCTATAGGTAGGTACATGTATACAATTGATGTATATATATATATATATATATATATATATATATATATATATATATATATATATATATATATATATATATATATATATTTGGATGGTTACTACCAATTATATAAGAGAGAATAAACAGGTAAAGATGCTACAATGAATATAAATGTATTATGTTTCAACCGTTTATGCATATCAACTATGCTGTTTGTAACACCCATATAAAGATTGTCTAGGATCTTATACGAGTATTAAAATTTCGTACTAGATACATTAATTTACAATACTGAAAGTTAATTCAGAATATTACACCACATAGTAATATTACAACCAAAGTTTATACAACATCTCTCTGATACATGTACATCATAAATACAACAACATATTACAGTTAAACTGTAAAACACATAAAATCAACACGATCAGTCCAAAGCTTTCTCTTTACCCTTGTTGCGTGCTGCCTGCGAACCTGCCTGTGAACCTGCACCAGAAGGAATGGGATGAGACATAATGTCTCAGTGAGCTCTACCCAACCTACTGTTGGCAACCACAGGGAACCTAGGGTCGCCATGCCTACCTTGGCAATCTTGGGGATTTCCTATGATCGCCAAGTCTTATCTTTATCCACAAAGGATATAAATCTGCCTATAACTATAAGTCTGCCTATAACTATAACTCTGAACTACCTGTAACTATAACTGTAAACTGTAACTATGAAACATAATACGTATAAACAAATATTATGTTAGCTGTTAGCGTTGAACCAACATTATTATCTGAGTTCATTTTACGGAGTGCGGTCCGGGTGGAGTTACCCCGAAGTACATCTCCCTATGACCCGGTGAAATTCCTATCATATCAGGCTAACACCGTACTCCTCTTTGAATTGCATGTGGACAACCCTCTCGGTGAAGTCTCATCCGGCGTATCCCGGAGTCTGCTGAACATGCCTATGACTGTGACATATAATTCTTTAACTTTTACATATACATATTTGAAGTATTAATCGTATAATATCAAACATATAACACTTAACCTATAACTTATGAATTCTTGGCTCATCGTTCTCATAAGCCACCTATTAATTGTTGGAGAACCAACACTATAAGCTCAACTGCTTGGTCAAGGGAAACTTGGTCACTAACCCTTAACTAATCTTATAACTTATGGATACATTACCCATCTCTCTATATGATACATATTCTTTATTCTAGATTAACCCTTGAAGGTTCATGAGTATCTCTACCCTAAAGCATATCAAAGATCATTGACATGGTACAGTCGTTTATAATTAAAAAGTCATACTGGACACTTTCGCTTTGCGACCCCTAGACTTAGCTTTGCGAAGTCCTGCGTCTGAAGCTTCGCAGAGCGTAGAAAACTTCGCACTGCGAACTCAGCTTCTGAACACTTCGCACTGCAAAGGTCTAGGCGATGGATAGGCAGTAGCTGGGTTCAGCTACTTCGCAGAGCCATCTCAGGGTCGCTCTGCGACCATGACAGAACATGAGATTTTTCTGAAAAACTGATTTTTGATTTCTGAAAACCTTGGTACCCAAACTGTCCAATGAACTTTAGATCATGCCAGGGACTCATTTGAAACATAAAAACATATTGGTGTGCGCACCTCGTTTTTTTCCTCGGGAAAAAGACGCGCAAATCCTCCGAGGACGTCCTCGAACGTTCGGAGGGCCTTTGTGAAGCCGCCACCAAAGTTTTTGTGTAAAGGGAACGTTGATAAACCCTTAAGTTTTTTTTGTTGTAAAGGGAAACGATAATAAAACCCTTTTGACGATGAGGATAAGGATTAGGTCATCGCAACCATTGTCGGGTTCGGGAGTCGGTTACGCAAGGGGAAGGTATTAGCACCCCTCACGTCCGTTGTACTCAACGGGAACCTTCTATTTGGTTAAAGCTTGAATTGTTTTTTAAATACTTTGCGCGCATGTTCATATATGTTAAAAAATATAATAAAAAGGGGGAAAAGAGATAAAAACAAACGAAAGAAAAAAAAAAGTTTTTTATTATTGTGCTTGACAAGATGTCGATCTTGCTCCTACGTATCTCCCGGTAGTCGGAGAATTCAAAGCATACGTAGTTCTTTGTAGAAAAACGTACATGTGTTGGTTGTTTTTAAATGGACGATGTTTTAACCGAATTCTTGCGATTAAAACGTAGCTTGTATGCTCGCGCTTGGAGACTTATTAAGCGTTTGTTCGTGAATCGCATTAGAATTGTTAAAAGGTACGTCCGTTAGGGTAAAGGGGTTGAATTGGTCGCTATGGGACCAAGGGAAGTGCAATGGACTCATACGAGTCAATCATTGACCGAGTGGACTCCGAAGAGTCGGGCGATTGTTCGATTGATCCACTGAGATCAAGAACGGGTACAATGGACTCGGACGAGTCGAACATTGACCGAGTGGACTCAAACGAGTCGAGGGGTTGAGTCTAATGGCCAACGGGGGACCAAAAGGTTTGGATTGACCACAAGGGGCCAAGATTTGGTTTGGTTAGGGTTGTACATATTGAAAAAAGGGAATGACGATTGTCCGAGCGACGAGACATACGTCACGCATTCGTACAATCGGGGCGATGGAGAGACATACGTCACACCATCCCTTTTTCATTCATGTTTTTGGGTTGAATCCTTTAGAAATCCCAAGGTATGTCAAAACATTTGGTTTGAAAACCCAAAATGGGAAGGTTTAGCAAATTTTGCTAGAAAACGCACAAGTTCGGCTTGTTTTGCGAACGGCTTTGAAAAGCGAACAAATTTGGTGTATGTTCATTGCTTGGGTTTTGAAAATCATGAACAATATTTATTGTTCAAGTTTAGATTGAAATGATGAACATAGCTTGTTTGTTCATGTGGTTTTGAAAGTTTGAGAACATAACTTGTTTTGCAAGTTATCCACATAATGGTCATACGAACTTGTGATTTTGCCAAAATTATGCAAAATCCTTGTTATGGTTTGAAGAACATAGGTTTAAAAACTCTTAGGTTCTGAGCTCTAGGGCTAGAACCTCAAAAATTGGTCATTTTGACACAAAAACTCAGGTTCTGAGTTCTGTCATGGTCGCACTGCGACCATGACTTCGCACTGCGAAGCATGCGAAATTTTGGGTTCAGAAGCTGTTTCTGAACATTTGTTCAGAAACAACTTCTGAACACACTCAGGACCTTAAAGATGGGTGAAAAGCTTTGAGTTTTTGGGGTGAAAAAGGCTGGACAAACCAGTTTTGATGTTTTGAAAACCTTGGGATTTCTTTGAAATTCAAAAGGGGTTTTTTAGGATCAAATGGTTTTGAGCCAAAATAGCTATGCAAACACAATTGTAAATGCAATATAAAGCCTTAGAAACTTACAGAACTCCTTAGCAAAGCTCCAGCTGCTCTTGATTTGATTTGATTGAAGGCTTTCACAAAGGTTTTTGGTTTTGGTGATGGTTTTGGAACTTTTGAAAGCTTTGTGTTGGATTGATTTTTTCTGGTTGTTTGTGGAGGTTTGTAGGCTAAAATGAGTAGAGTTTCTGCTCTTGAAAATGCTGTGTTAATTGTGTTTGAAACCTTGGGCATTGCCTTGTATTTATAGGCCAAAACCAAATCTTTTTCATCATTACAAAATCCTAAAATTCAGCTGATTTGTGGCTAAGATCAAACTGAATCCCTTTGCATTAAATGCTAATGGATAGAGGCAACCTTGCCTTGTACCAAGGGGCAAGATTCAGCCTGACTTCAGCCACAAATTCAACCCATTCTAGAAGGTAATGATGAAGAACAAAGCTGAATTGCAATTGGCTAATGCTTGGGGATCAATCCTTGCAATCTCAATGGTTGGTCAATAAAAACGTGCACTGTAATGTGCAGAGATTGAGGGATGAAAAAGGCTACTTATGGCTGGTGTGAGGGGTGAAAAGCTGCTGCAAAAACAGAGTAGGCACTCATGGCTTTTCAAGTGAAAAATCCAGCTGGTTTGACTGGTTTTTGGGGCAGCAAGCAGGAGGAAAGTCCTCAAGCAGGTGGCTGGCAACCTTGTGGTGGTTAGCAGGTCACCTGGGAGGGACTAGAGCTGCCTAAGGGCAAGCCCACTTGCTTGTCACATGCTAGGTTGGAAGAAAAAGCTTCCAACCTTGGCATTAATGGCAAGTCCTTCAATTCTGGTTTTGCTTGGCCCAATTAGCCATGAATGCTACTTAAAATAATTATGGAAATGATATGCAACAAATTCTGGAATTAAATCAAAGAAACCAAAAATCTGCAGAAAAATCGCAGACTTCGCAGTGCGAAGTGACCTTCGCAGTGCGAAGTCATCATTTTTGAAATGTTGACTTTTCTGTTGACTTTTGTTGACTTTTGACTTTTTCCCCTCTTTGATTTTTTTTGATTTTTTATTTTAAAATGCTTAGGACAAAATTAGGGTACTACAGCTGCCCCTACTTAATTGTGTCTTCGCATAGAGTGCGTGAGTGCCGAGGGCATCTCATGAACTCTTTGCGAAGATCAATTAAGTAAAAAGAAGGACCCGAATTTTGTCCTTCGCGAAATGCAAATGCAATGGTTGGTAGGGGTTGATCGTATCCAGCCGCTAACACTGGAGGTAGATCCACTGGGGGATGAAGGTAATCTTATCTAGGCACTGTCACTAGAAGTCGATTCCTGAGGATGGTGATTTACTCTAGGCACTGTCACTAGAGGTGGAACATTGAGGTAGGTGGTTTACTCTAGGCACTGCTTCCAAAGGTGGAACATTGATGGAGGTGATCTACTCTAGGTACTGCTTCTAGAGGTCGAACATTGATGGAGGTGATCTACTCTAGGTACTGCTTCTAGAGGTCGAACATTGATGGAGGTGATCTACTCTAGGTACTGCTTCTAGAGGTCGATACCTAAGCTAGGTGATCTTATTCAGGCACTGCTTCTGAACATCGATTCCTAACGAGCTGTGATCTTATTCAGCCGCTAACACTGAAGGTCGATACACTGGGGGAGGTGATCTACTCTAGGTACTGCTTCTAGAGGTCGACACCTAAACTAGGTAATCTTATTCAGGCACTGCTTCTGAATGTTGATTCCTAACAAGCTGTGGTCTCACCCTAAATAGGTGCCCCTGTTTGATGGATGTTGGTGAATATGGGATACTCACTGGAGAATCCTTGTTGAGGATGCATGGCATGAAATGCATGTGTATGAATGATTTGTATATGCATGCATGAATGACATGATGCATGAATTATGTTATGTATGATGTGTGGGAGGTTGGTTGGGTGCCGAGCAAAGTCGGTCTTGGTTGTGGTTGTGCCAATGACAATTGGGCTCTCTTTTTGTTTGTTTGTTTTTGGTTGGTCGGTTTGGAAGGACAAGGTCCTTTGCCTACATACCCAAATGGGATCAAAACCGGTGTAGTTCGAGCCTAAGCCCGAAAATTTGTGTGGGTTTGCCAATAATGATTGGACTTTTGTTTGGGGTTGAGACTCCCTGGGGAATATCAATGAGGTTTGGCTTATGGGGATATAAGAATCATTTTGGAAGCATGATCGATATCTAGCCTTTGTTTGGTGTTTGGATGTTTAGGGTGTTTACTGGGGATTTTTGTTCCGCTTGACCCTTGGGGGTTTTTTTTGCGCTCCGCGTGCCGCGAGCTACGCACTTGCCTTTGCTAAGGAGCATAAGTCCTTTGGTGCAATATTTTGGTAGGAATTACCGCAATTCTTTCAGAATTCACGAAGATTCGAAATAAAGCAATGTTTGTTTGTTTTTTTTTTCTTTTTTGGAAGAAAATTCTTTTGTTTATTTCCCATGTTTTAAAGCATTTTCATCATGAATAAAACAAAATTTTATGCGCTACTGAGAACATAAAATAACAAAAAGGAAATTTATTCAATGCAGATTTGACCTCTTGAATGGGTAAAAATACACAAAGTGAGAAGTGAGATAGAGAAAGACAAGAAAAAAGCAAAAAGAAAATATGGGTTTTGGCACAACACATGCTATTTCCTTATGACTTCGAGATTTGTTTTCGGAAGATGCTGATGAGACCGATTCCTCTCCTCTTGAATCTTGTCCGGAGCTTGGATGCTGCAGTCATTGCTTTTCTTTTTTTGTTAACCCCTAACTTTTGCCTGGACCGCTCTTTCGAGTTTTCAATCCACCGGGGTGTATTTCCTTTTTTGATGTCCTTAATTTTTGCCTAGACCGCCTTTTCAGGTTTTCAATCTAGCAGGACGCTCTCTATTGCCTAAACCGCCCTTTCAGGTTTTCGATTTAGCGAGCTTTTTTCTCTCTTTTTTTTTCTTTTTTTTTCTTTCTTTTAGGCATAATACCTCTTGACTGCATCGGAGTTTATTGAGAGTGGGAACTCTTCTCCGTCCATAGTGGTGATGATCAGGGCTCCGCCTGAGAAGGCTTT
Organism: Medicago ruthenica; assembly: GCA_018208015.1. Classification (NCBI taxonomy): domain Eukaryota; kingdom Viridiplantae; phylum Streptophyta; class Magnoliopsida; order Fabales; family Fabaceae; genus Medicago; species Medicago ruthenica. The sequence goes on along the minus strand of CM031376.1, from coordinate 72,544,371 downwards.
CTTTACCACGTACGGCCCTTCATAGCTGGGAGTCCACTTCCCTCGGGGATCTTTGTGGATAGGTAATATCTTCTTGAGCACTAGGTCTCCTTCTTTGAATTCTCGAGGACGGACCTTCTTGTCGAATGCTCTCTTGAGCCTCCTTTGATAGAGTTGTCCGTGACATATTGCCGTCAGACGCTTCTCCTCTATGAGATTCAGTTGGTCGAACCTTGTTTGGACCCATTCAGCTTCTTCTAGCTTGGTTTCCCTCAAGACCCTTAACGAAGGAATTTCCACCTCTACGGGGAGAACAGCTTCCATACCGTATACTAAGGAAAAGGGGGTTGCCCCAGTTGAAGTGCGAATGGCTGTTCTGTAGCCATGTAGCGCAAAGGGAAGCATCTCATGCCAATCCTTATATGTTGTCACCATCTTCTGGATGATCTTCTTTATGTTCTTATTGGCTGCTTCTACCGCACCATTCATCTTTGGTCGGTAAGGGGAGGAATTATGGTGCTCAATCTTGAAATCTTTGCACAACTCCTTCATTGTCTTGTTGTTCAGGTTTGCCCCATTATCGGTGATGATTTTGTGGGGAGTACCATAACGGCAAATGATTTCCTTCTTGATGAATCGGGCTACCACTTGTTTGGTTACGTTTGCATACGAAGCTGCTTCTACCCATTTGGTGAAGTAGTCGATGGCAACGAGGATGAAGCGATGTCCATTTGACGCTTTGGGCTCGATCATTCCAATCATGTCTATGCCCCACATAGAGAAAGGCCAAGGTGAAGTCATGACGTTCAGTGGAGTTGGTGGCACATGCACCTTGTCGGCGTAAATCTGGCACTTGTGACAAGTCTTGGCATAGTGGAAACAGTCAGCTTCCATGGTTAACCAATAGTAGCCCGCCCTTAAGATTTTCTTTGCCATTGCATGCCCATTGGCATGGGTTCCAAAAGATCCTTCGTGGATTTCTTTGATGAGCATGTCCGCCTCATGTTTATCCACACATCTGAGCAGGACCATGTCATAATTTCTTTTGTAGAGGGTATTTCCACTGAGGAAGAACTGGGATGCCAATCTTCTGAGGGTCCTCTTGTCGGTGTGTGAGACATTTTCTGGATACTCTTGCTCTTCGAGGTATCGCTTGATGTCGTAGAACCAAGGTTTGTCGTCAAGTCCCTCTTCGACTGATGCGCATACAACTGGTTTGTCTCTACGATCCATCCTTATGATTGGTGCTTCGTTATAGAAATTTACTTGGTACATTGATGATAATGTAGCCAAAGCATCTGCTACCTGATTTTCTTCTCGAGGTATGTGGTGGAAGTTGATTTCATCAAAATGCTTGATCAATTCTACAACCCAGGCTCGGTAGGGAATTAAATTGGGATGTTTTGTTTCCCATTCTCCTTTGACTTGATAGATAACTAAGGCTGAGTCACCGTATACTTCAAGGTTTTTGATCCTTAGATCAATTGCTGCTTCGAGGCCTAGGATACATGCTTCATATTCTGCCATGTTATTGGTGCAGTCAAAGCATAACCTTGCTGTGAAGGGTTGGTATCCATTTCTTGGGGAGATTAAAACTGCTCCGATTCCGTGCCCCATGGCATTTGAGGCGCCGTCGAAAGCGAGCTTCCATTGAGCTCCTGGTTCTGGCCCTTCATCATCGCTTGTGACTTTTTCGTCATTCAAAGCTACGACATCTTCGTCCGGGAAGTCGAATTGTATGGGCTGATAATCCTCTAATGGTTGGTGAGCAAGGTGCTCGGATAAAACACTCCCTTTGATGGCTTTTTGAGCAACATATTGGATGTCGTACTCAGACAGCAGCATTTGCCAACGGGCTATCTTCCCTGTGAGGGCAGGCTTTTCGAAGATGTACTTGATGGGATCCATCTTCGATATCAACCAAATTGTATGGGTCAACATGTATTGCCTTAGACGTCGAGCAGCCCATGCTAAAGCGCAGCAAGTCTTTTCAAGTGAAGTATACCTTGTTTCACAGTCAGTAAACTTCTTGCTTAGGTAGTAGATGGCGTGCTCTTTTCTTCCCGTTTCATCTTGTTGTCCTAACACACAACCCATTGATCCTTCAAGTACAGTTAGGTATAAGATGAGGGGTTTACCCGGAACCGGCGGTATTAAAATTGGTGGTTCTTGCAGGTATTGTTTGATCTTGTCAAACGCCTCTTGGCAATCCTCATTCCAATGAACAGCTTGGTTTTTCCTTAGCAGCTTGAAGATTGGTTCGCAGGTAGCTGTCATGTGTGAGATGAACCTGGCGATGTAGTTCAATCTTCCTAAGAAACCCCGGACTTCTTTCTCGGTATTTGGCGCTGGCATTTCTTGGATGGCCTTCACCTTATCGGGATCCACTTCAATACCTCTTTGGCTGACAATGAAGCCCAATAACTTCCCGGATCTAACGCCAAATGTGCACTTGTTAGGATTTAAGCGCAGCTTGAATTTTCTTAGGCGTTCGAAAAGCTTTTGTAGATGGACTAGATGATCCTCCTCCGTTTGGGATTTGGCAATCATATCGTCGACGTAGACCTCAATTTCCTTATGGATCATGTCGTGGAAAAGAGTCACCATTGCTCTTTGGTATGTTGCCCCGGCATTTGTTAATCCGAAAGACATTACCTTATAGCAGAACGTCCCCCATGGAGTGATGAACGTAGTTTTCTCCATGTCCTCTGGAGCCATCTTGATTTGGTTATATCCCGAGAAGCCATCCATAAAGGAAAAGACTGAGAATTGAGCTGTGTTGTCCACCAATATGTCGATGTGTGGTAGTGGGAAATCATCCTTTGGGCTTGCTCTATTCAAGTCCCGATAATCCACACACATTCTCACCTTGCCATCTTTCTTCGGAACTGGCACAATGTTGGCAACCCATGTTGGATACTTGGTTACGGCTAAGAAGCCGGCATCGAATTGCTTTTTGACCTCCTCTCTGATCTTGAGAGCCATATCGGGTCGAGTTCTTCTCAATTTCTGCTTCACTGGCGGGCATTCCGGCTTGAGTGGCAGCTTGTGTACAACGATGTTAGGGTCTAAACCCGGCATGTCTTGATACGACCAAGCGAATACGTCCACGTACTCTTGCAGAAGCTTGATCAACTTTCCTTTCACATCCTCGTGCAGGGAGGCTCCTATCTTGACCTCTTTCTTATCCTCTTCGGTCCCCAAGTTGACCTTTTCAACTGATTCTTGGTGAGGTTGTATTACCCTATCCCCTTGATTTGCAAGTCTAGACAATTCTTCAGGCGGTTCATAATCGTCCTCTTCATCATCTTCCGTTTGATTAATCGGGAAATCGAAGTCATAAGGGTTTAAGGCAGTGTTGTTTTTGGAGGGTGGATTTGTAGATCTGCATGAGTATGATTTTTTTTAGGCTTTTTGTAGAAAATTTTTTTTAAAACAAATGCAAAAAGAAAAAGACTCGAATGAACATAAAAGAGTGTTTTTATTCATGATTGTAAATAACTTTAAAACATGGGGGCCCCACACGACTAATCATTTGCCTTGGGCAGAGCTAAATGATTTTTTTTAAAGTAAAAAACAAACAAACATGGTTTATTACTTGATCCTGGTAATGATCTCGGGAATTGCGATAGCCCTCCAATTATTCAAAGCTTCATCCGAAGCGCAACGGTACACCAAATCAGGCACGTCTTCGTCTACATCTTCGAGTAGAGCCACTTGATCTTCATGGATAAACCCCGCACTGATGAATGTTTCTGAAATGGGGAGGATCCCTTGCTTTGAAGGCTTTGAGAACGTTTCGGCTGATGGATGATACCCCAACCCGAAGCGATTTTTCTTTTCCGGTATGTCCACTAACTTGCCCCATCCGGTGGGTCGGCTTTCTTCTAGGGCCTCTCTTATCGCCCTCCATGATGACATGGCTGTCCTAGCCTCTTCCTTGGGCTTCGAGCTCAATGTCACGACATTCGCTACTTCCAAAGATTGGAATGGGACGTCCACAGCTTCTTCATCCGTTTCTATATAGCGGAAAGATGAGAGATGACTTACCATCATGTCCTCTTGCCCGGAAACTACAATCATTTGGTTATCAATGATGAACATCAGTTTCTGGTGCAGGGTAGAGGTAATGGCTCCGGCCGCATGGATCCATGGTCGTCCGAGAAGACAACTGTATGTTGGATTAATGTCCATGACTTGGAAGGTTATGGTGAAAACCTTAGGTCCGATTTGGACTGGTAAGTCGATCTCCCCTATAACGGCTCTTCTTGACCCATCGAAAGCTTTTACGACCAAGGCGCTGGGCTTCATTACGGTCCCTTCACATGATAGTTTGAGGAGGGTAGTCTTGGGCATGACATTCAATGATGACCCCGTGTCCACTAGCACTCTTGAGAGGATGTGGTCCATGCATTTCACGGAGATATGTAAGGCGCGGTTATGAATGTGCCCATCGTCGGGTAGCTCATCGCCATTGAAACCCAAGTACCTACTTGAGGTAATATTTCCGACTATCCCGTCGAATTGGTCCACAGGAATGTCCTTGGTGACATGTGCTTCATTGAGGATCCGCAGCAGTGCTTCTCGGTGTGCCTCCGAGCTTAGTAGTAAGGATAGCATGGAGATCTTGGAGGGAGTTTGACCTAGCTGGTCAATGATCTTGTACTCACTCTTTTGAATTATCCTTAGGAACTCTTCGGCCTCTTTTTGCGGGATTGCCTTTTGAGAAGGCCCCGCTTGGTTTTCTTTTTCCTCCACGCTCTTTTCTTTGAGCGGTTCTCTTGGTAGTACAGCTGGCGTCTTCCCGAGTTCTTTCGGAGCGAAGACTCTACCGCTTCTGGTCATTCCTCCAACACCGGTAATATTAGTGATGCTGGGCTCGATTTTGGCTAGTGGTTTTCCTTCCACATAGGCCACAGGTTGGTAATTCCATGGTACCCTCTTTGTGCTTTCAAAAGAGAAGGGTGCAGGTACGTGGAATGTTATGGGTTGTATTGGCATTGGTACCTCTCTCCTTTGGTATGGGATCTCGAGAGGTTTTGGGCCGTTAGACTCTAAGGTAGCAATGTCCGTGCCATCCTTTATATAGCCAATTTGGATCCAACCTTGGTCCATTAACTCTTGAAGACAGTTCTTCAACTCTTCGCACTCATTCGGGTTGACCTTGCAGGCTTCACAGTTGGCGTGCATTTCCTCGAATAATCCAAAGCCGGTTAAACGCTCCCTTATGGTTGACAGGGGAGTTTTAACATTGGATACCCTTTGGACTGGACCAAAGTTCTCTTGTTCCTCCACCGCATTTACAGAGGGACCCGCATGCCCCGGCAATGGGTTATTCTTCACATTGGGGTTTTCCTCTTTGAAGGATAACAGCTTCTTGTCAATAAGATCCTGTACCTTGTGTTTGAAAACTCTACAGTTTTCGACATTGTGCCCCACGGATCCTGCGTGGAAATCACATTTGGCATTTGCGTCGTACCACTGTGGATATGGTGGCGACATTGGTGGTAGTAGTCTTGTCTCGACCATACCCTTTTGGATTAGGTATGGCAGGATTTGACCATAAGACATAGGTACAGGATCAAACTGCCTATTAAAATAACTGTTCCTTGAGCTCGCTTGATTCTTTGATGGGTACCCGCCTTGTTGCTGTTGCTGTTGATTTTGCTGTGGCAACACTACTGCTTGTCGAGGTGGAGTTGCGGGAATTACTTGAGGTGAGTAACGCCCTTGAGCCGCTGCTGCTGCCACATAAGGATAGTGGTAGTGAGGCATTTGATTCGGTGGTGGGTAGGAAGGTCCCATTAGAACGGCATTTGTCTCCCCCTCTTTCTTTTTGTGAAAGTTGCTGGGGGGCTTTCTAGCTCCACTTTGAGCTTCTGAAGAGCCTTGGATTTTTCCTCTCTTCACTCCGTCTTCTATTCTTTCACCGACCATGACTAGATCGGAGAAACCGGCAGACGTGCTTCCAATCATCTTGTCGTAATATGGGCCTTGAAGTGTGCCCATAAAGGTGTCGACAAGTTCTCTTTCCAATAGTGGTGGTTGTACACGAGAAGCTAGTTCTCTCCACCGCTGAGCGTACTCCTTGAAGGACTCGTTGCTTCTTTGTAGGAGGTTTTGTAGTTGCATCCTATTTGGAGCCATGTCCAAATTATATTTGTATTGCTTTAGGAAGGCATCGGCTAGATCCTTCCAAGTTTGGACATGAGTACGCTCGAGCTGCATGTACCAATCCAAGGACGCTCCGCTTAAACTATCTTGAAACACATGCACCATGAGTTTCTCGTTCATTGCGTAAGCTGCCATCTTCCTACAGAACATCCTTAGATGGTTCCGAGGGCATTGAATTCCTTTGTATTTCTCGAAGTCCGGTGCTTTGAACTTCGGAGGAATTACCACGTCGGGCACTAGGCACATATCCAAGGCGTTGTGGGCACCGTATGAGCTGAACCCCTCGACAGCTTTCAACCTTTCTTCCAAAACTCGATACATTTGGGTGGTATCATGGTCTTGGTGGGTGGTGTCGGGAGCAGATTGCCTTAGCTGGCTATTTTCCACATCATGGGGAATCACTTCATGCTGAGTAGTGGAAGTTCCTTGAGGACGACGCTCTTCATTCCTTACGGGGATTGTGAACGGTGGTGGAGGTGGTCCTTGACCCTCATTTTCAAATGGTGGGGTATAATTCACAGGTAAACCATACGGAGGCCATTGCACATTGGATGCATCCGTTGTTGGGCGAGGGTGGCTTTCTCGTGCCGATAGAGCTTGCATTAACTCTAGCATCTGATCCATCTTTCCTTTCATTCCATCAACCTCTTCTCTCAAAGCCGCTTGAGTTTGTTCCAAATTATCCATGATCCTTTGTTTGTTAGCTCGTGTTCCGTACGAGTGTTGAATATCTGGTTCTTGGACCGAGGGCTTTCGGGGTTTTCGGGCTATGATTGCTTTGAAAGAACTGTTTTTAGGGAAATGAATGAGTTTTTTTTTTGAAAAAATGCATGAAGATGCATGTGGATGTATGTATGCTATGAGTATGCAAAATATGCGTTTTTTTTTTATTTTGCTTTATGGAGTTTAAAGGTGCACAATTAATATTAGCAAATTCGAAATATTAAAGACCGGGAAATTGATTATACTTCAAAATATATTTGATTAAATAACATTTGTTTACAAAGTGTAACTAATGCTATTACAAATCAAATAGCCGCTCGCTTCTCGGCTTTGCTCATCTCCTCCCTATAGAAATCTATGGTGTCCTTGCAGAACTTCATAAACTTCTGGATCTCCATAGGGATGACAAAGTAGGGCATGACCATCTCGGCCTCCGCTAGCTTCTTTGGAAGTTGGGTGATCACCAAATTTGAGAATGCAACCAATTTAGTGAAATCCTCACTTAATCGGGTGGCGTCTTGCCATACATACTCAATCACTTCCTTGCGCTGGTCTAGCTTGACTCTTGCACTTCTAATTTCATCGTGTAGTTGTGCAATATGGTCCCCATGAGCTCTTGCAATCTTGTCGAAGTATTCTTCGAATTTCTTGATGTCTTCTTCGAGATGATTGCACTTTAGCCTCCCTTGATGAGAGAGACTCTCATGTCTTTGCCGCTGGATGCGTTCGGCTTGAAGCTGCTCTTTGTAGTCTTTCACTACTTCTTGGAGCTGTTGATTTTTCTCTTGAAATTTCAACCTCCATTTCCGTTGAGCTTCGATGGCTAGTTCGCCAAACTTCTTGAGCTCTTGGTTGGAATGTAGAATTCTTTCCAACTCTTCGTCCTTGGCCACAAGGTTGGCATCCGCACTAACCAAGCCGCCTCCTATCCAATCCCTTTTCTCTTCGGAGATCCTTAGCCGTTTTTGGCATACTAGGAGAGAATGTGATACTTCATCACGATCTCTCTTCGTCCTTGTGATCTCTCCCAAAGCTAGAAGATGTTTTAATTCTAACTCTCGAACTTTAGCCTTAAGCTCTTCCTCCACTTTGTTGGGAACGGTTGTGCTTGGCTTAGGAATCTTGAGCTTGAAGACGAGCGTATTTTTGTTCCCGGAATCCATATTTCTTTTTTTTGCTAATATTTGTTCGTTCTTTTTAAACTCCTATAAAGCAAAATGATGCGAAAATTACTTTCATGAATGCAAATGTTATGCAAGGGTATGGTTTATGAAGGTTCGGAACTTCCCCCCATCCTCACATGTAGGCTCTAAATTGTGAAATCTCCTAAGAAGAGGTCCTTAGAGTCATAGACCTCACATGGAATTAGGGTTGTCTATGGACATACGTCGACATGACTTCAATTAATTCCACGTGAAAATCTCATCTAAGCGGGGTTGGACATCCTACCTCACGGACATACGTCAACGCGGGCTTCCGCACACAACCTCCTTCTAACTTAGTTTTTTTCTCAAGCTCGGGTAGAGAGCCTCACACGTCCGGCATTAACCCGAACAATGTGGAGTAACATCACTCAAGTAACCCCCGCATTTGATATATATGATATGAATATAAAGCAGATAAAGCAAATATAAACATAAAGCATAAATATAACATGTATGAATAAAATAAATAAACATGGCACGCAAAGAAAATAAAACCATTGTCTTTTAAACCAAATAGGTTAGGCTTGACTCGCTAGTGGGAACAGGGTCCCCATTGAAGTCGCCAGCTGTGCGCACCTCGTTTTTTTCCTCGGGAAAAAGACGCGCAAATCCTCCGAGGACGTCCTCGAACGCTCGGAGGGCCTTTGTGAAGCCGCCACCAAAGTTTTTGTGTAAAGGGAACGTTGATAAACCCTTAAGTGTTTTTTGTTGTAAAGGGAAACGATAATAAAACCCTTTTGACGATGAGGATAAGGATTAGGTCATCGCAACCATTGTCGGGTTCGGGAGTCGGTTACGCAAGGGGAAGGTATTAGCACCCCTCACGTCCGTTGTACTCAACGGGAACCTTCTATTTGGTTAAAGCTTGAATTGTTTTTTAAATACTTTGCGCGCATGTTCATATATGTTAAAAAATATAATAAAAAGGGGGAAAAGAGATAAAAACAAACGAAAGAAAAAAAAAAAGTTTTTTATTATTGTGCTTGACAAGATGTCGATCTTGCTCCTGCGTATCTCCCGGTAGTCGGAGAATTCAAAGCATACGTAGTTCTTTGTAGAAAAACGTACATGTGTTGGTTGTTTTTAAATGGACGATGTTTTAACCGAATTCTTGCGATTAAAACGTAGCTTGTATGCTCGCGCTTGGAGACTTATTAAGCGTTTGTTCGTGAATCGCATTAGAATTGTTAAAAGGTACGTCCGTTAGGGTAAAGGGGTTGAATTGGTCGCTATGGGACCAAGGGAAGTGCAATGGACTCATACGAGTCAATCATTGACCGAGTGGACTCCGAAGAGTCGGGCGATTGTTCGATTGATCCACTGAGATCAAGAACGGGTACAATGGACTCGGACGAGTCGAACATTGACCGAGTGGACTCAAACGAGTCGAGGGGTTGAGTCTAATGGCCAACGGGGGACCAAAAGGTTTGGATTGACCACAAGGGGCCAAGATTTGGTTTGGTTAGGGTTGTACATATTGAAAAAAGGGAATGACGATTGTCCGAGCGACGAGACATACGTCACGCATTCGTACAATCGGGGCGATGGAGAGACATACGTCACACCATCCCTTTTTCATTCATGTTTTTGGGTTGAATCCTTTAGAAATCCCAAGGTATGTCAAAACATTTGGTTTGAAAACCCAAAATGGGAAGGTTTAGCAAATTTTGCTAGAAAACGCACAAGTTCGGCTTGTTTTGCGAACGGCTTTGAAAAGCGAACAAATTTGGTGTATGTTCATTGCTTGGGTTTTGAAAATCATGAACAATATTTATTGTTCAAGTTTAGATTGAAATGATGAACATAGCTTGTTTGTTCATGTGGTTTTGAAAGTTTGAGAACATAACTTGTTTTGCAAGTTATCCACATAATGGTCATACGAACTTGTGATTTTGCCAAAATTATGCAAAATCCTTGTTATGGTTTGAAGAACATAGGTTTAAAAACTCTTAGGTTCTGAGCTCTAGGGCTAGAACCTCAAAAATTGGTCATTTTGACACAAAAACTCAGGTTCTGAGTTCTGTCATGGTCGCACTGCGACCATGACTTCGCACTGCGAAGCATGCGAAATTTTGGGTTCAGAAGCTGTTTCTGAACATTTGTTCAGAAACAACTTCTGAACACACTCAGGACCTTAAAGATGGGTGAAAAGCTTTGAGTTTTTGGGGTGAAAAAGGCTGGACAAACCAGTTTTGATGTTTTGAAAACCTTGGGATTTCTTTGAAATTCAAAAGGGGTTTTTTAGGATCAAATGGTTTTGAGCCAAAATAGCTATGCAAACACAATTGTAAATGCAATATAAAGCCTTAGAAACTTACAGAACTCCTTAGCAAAGCTCCAGCTGCTCTTGATTTGATTTGATTGAAGGCTTTCACAAAGGTTTTTGGTTTTGGTGATGGTTTTGGAACTTTTGAAAGCTTTGTGTTGGATTGATTTTTTCTGGTTGTTTGTGGAGGTTTGTAGGCTAAAATGAGTAGAGTTTCTGCTCTTGAAAATGCTGTGTTAATTGTGTTTGAAACCTTGGGCATTGCCTTGTATTTATAGGCCAAAACCAAATCTTTTTCATCATTACAAAATCCTAAAATTCAGCTGATTTGTGGCTAAGATCAAACTGAATCCCTTTGCATTAAATGCTAATGGATAGAGGCAACCTTGCCTTGTACCAAGGGGCAAGATTCAGCCTGACTTCAGCCACAAATTCAACCCATTCTAGAAGGTAATGATGAAGAACAAAGCTGAATTGCAATTGGCTAATGCTTGGGGATCAATCCTTGCAATCTCAATGGTTGGTCAATAAAAACGTGCACTGTAATGTGCAGAGATTGAGGGATGAAAAAGGCTACTTATGGCTGGTGTGAGGGGTGAAAAGCTGCTGCAAAAACAGAGTAGGCACTCATGGCTTTTCAAGTGAAAAATCCAGCTGGTTTGACTGGTTTTTGGGGCAGCAAGCAGGAGGAAAGTCCTCAAGCAGGTGGCTGGCAACCTTGTGGTGGTTAGCAGGTCACCTGGGAGGGACTAGAGCTGCCCAAGGGCAAGCCCACTTGCTTGTCACATGCTAGGTTGGAAGAAAAAGCTTCCAACCTTGGCATTAATGGCAAGTCCTTCAATTCTGGTTTTGCTTGGCCCAATTAGCCATGAATGCTACTTAAAATAATTATGGAAATGATATGCAACAAATTCTGGAATTAAATCAAAGAAACCAAAAATCTGCAGAAAAATCGCAGACTTCGCAGTGCGAAGTGACCTTCGCAGTGCGAAGTCATCATTTTTGAAATGTTGACTTTTCTGTTGACTTTTGTTGACTTTTGACTTTTTCCCCTCTTTGATTTTTTTTGATTTTTTAGTTTAAAATGCTTAGGACAAAATTAGGGTACTACAATTGGAAACATAGATTAACCAGGAATCAAGCATATGTTTCAAATTAGGGGAAAAACCTATTATTTTCTTTAACTTAGTAATTATGTCATAAAACTCACACAACACAACCCACAAGGGATAACTGCTATTGTAGTGAACTCACATATAAGTTGTTGTTCTTGAAAGGCTTCCTCTACCAAAACCTAGCTTGATCTCTTGATCTTTCTTGCCTTTTTCTTACTTCCTCTTGCTCTAACTTCTTAAACTAAGTTTCCTAGCCAATATTCCACAAGATTGGTTGATGATTACAAAGATGGTGGTGCTGATGATGAACGAAAATGAGAGAGAGAGGAAGAAATTCAGTTTTTCTTGTAAGAGAAATGATATGATAAACATGAATAAATTCATATTTATCCAATTGGTCCTTTTCCCTCTATTTACCATTTTGCCATTCCTTTCGTTTAATTTCTGTAATACTGTTAAAAGTCATGCTTAAGCGGGATATTACACTGTTATAATTGTGTGAACTTTTTAGTTCTATATTATGTTACCATCTTTTATGGAGTTGTAGTAGTCTCTCAGGCCATACCCAGAAGTAAATACTAGTGGAGGACAATAATAAAAGTCAAGACAATCTCTTAGATATGTTGGAGTATATCTACTACAATCAATTTTCTCTCATGGACAACTATATGTTGCCATTTGGAGAGTTGCTTCAAGGAAAGGCTTGAAGATACCAGTAATTGACGAAAAAAATTGAAGATGTAGATGTAATGTCAAATGTAGTTTACAAAGATGTATTACATAATGTTCAATAGCTACTTACAAAAATGTATTTAATTTTTATTAAGAAGTTTTTGTAAGGAATGCTTATCATATAAAAATATTTTTAAAAAAGTTTGTCGATAAATGTCCTTGAAAGACATTTTAAAATGACTTTTATCTTATATTATATATCTATTAATTTCTTTTGTGATTTTTAATATGCACAGGTCAAAAGTCCATAGTTACAAATGTTACATCTAATGTAGTTTACAAAGAAGTGTTCCAAAATGTTTGTTAGTTAATATTATTATTATCGGTGTGATGTTGGAATCAAGTTTCAATTATAATATATTTAACATTGTTTTAATTTATATTCTTGTGATGTTGTAGTCCTAAATTGCACGATAGCACGGTCGCGCGATCTAGTTTCGATGAAAGATGAAAAAGAAAGGAAAGGATAGAAGGTTTTATTTTATACGTCTCCCAGTCGTAATTAATTAACCCCAGACCTTGTCAAATAATTACGTGGGTGATTACATACATCTTCACGGTTTTTTCTCCTGAAATTTCGCTTGAGATGCACTGCTCGATTGCTTACTCCTATTATGCCTTTCGACCATATATCTAATTTGTATGCAGTGCGAGTGTAATACTATGTTACACATACATCTATTCACATTCTACCAACTTGACCGGAAAAAAAAATCGCATTTCATCATGTAGACATTCATGGAGATTTTATATGAACTAAAAATTGACAAAATATTATTACTATATTGAATGCATGTGTAAAAAAGTTTTAAATATTAACCTCTTTTCACTAAACGGCGGTGAAAACTTTGTATCGATAATGTGGTAGCCAAAAAAGAAGAAACAAATTAATCTCTTAAAAAATTGGATTTCTCACAATTTTTTTAATAATAATAAATACCACCTCAATTGAATGCGTATTAACCTCAATTATTCATGGAGATTTTATATGAACTAAAAATTGACATAATATTATGACTCTATTGAATGCATATATAAAGTTTTAGATATTAACATCTTGTCGTCAAATGGCAGCGGAAACTTTGTAAGGATAATTGTATTTCTCACTTTTTTTAATAATTGTAAAAGCCCCCTCAATTTTAAATATAAGCAAAAAAAAAAGTCAAACGTATTCTGTCTAAACTTGGATCAAATACAATTGACGTTCCTTATAACTAAGACTGAAGTATTATAGAAAAAATTGGAAATTCTGGGTCAAAACTATTTAGTCAAAATTCAAATCAGATACATTTGACTTTTTCTTAGGACTTTACCCAGATGAAGCATTAAATAATAATTAAACGGAAACTCTTAATGCTCATAATAATAACATATTTAAAATAATATTATAAAAACACAAAATTTATTATGAAAAAATTAATAAAATATTTATTATATCTTAAAAATAAGAACATTAATAATAAATACATTTTTATGAGTTGCCACAAATTGTTATATTTTATTATTTAGTTACTCTAGCTCTTTTTCCTCTCTCATTCCATTAAAATATCCATTTATTTTGTTCACATGTCCTAACTCAACTAACAAAAAAACTTTAAAATGACTTTGTCATGGTCGGGGTTCGTAAGTTTTTTTTTTGTCTAATTTTGGTCTCTTTATTTAAAAAAAACAAAATGGAATATATTAACTTAACCAAAAAGTCCATCAAGTACTAGGTGCACAGGAAGGTGTTACAAATATCAGACACTTTGGTCCTTTTCTGTAAATATCTAATGTTTGTAACCTAATGAACTAAAGTGTGTAATGTTTACAACATAAGGATAAAAACAAAAGGAAAATTTTGTTGGGGACTAAAGTGTCTAATGTTTTAAGGCCATGAACTTTTACTTTTGTCCGTCTTTGATAGTAATTTTTTTTTTCTGTTTGATGGCTATTAGTGTTTTATCCGTCTTTAATACATCTAATACCCTTGAGATATTGTATCTCATTGTATTTTTCATACTTTATATATATATATATATGTGTGTGTGTGTGTGTAAAGGAACACTATTAATTTAAAATTTGTAATAATTACTCATTTTATTTGGAAAAAATTAACATGTTAATATTATAAAAACAATCTATATTTATTATACAGGTTATAAGGAAGTAGGTAAGTATTTCCATTTAGTATATATCTTAAAAAATAAAAACATTAAAAAAATGATATCCTTCCTTTCACATAAATTTCCATTTTTTAAACCGAGAAGATACAATGTTTTGACCCTCTTCCACTTATTAATAGCCTCGATGTCTTACACTTTCAATCCAAACCAAAATCTCTCTCTCTCTCTCTCTCTCTCCCTCACTCATCCAATGGCTTGTGTTGTGACACTGCAATCCAAAACAATTCATGCTATTCCATATCAATCGATTCCAGTTCATCTTCACCATAACTCAGTGACAAATCTTGTCATTAGGTTGGTTTTCTAAACTTCTTTGATTTTTCCTTATAACCTTATTTTTATTTTGTTAATTTGATTCAGCTCCTTTGTATTATTTGTAGATGCAGTTGGATGAAAACATTTTAATATTATATATTGTGTTTCCATACCCTTTTTTAAAGCTCTGAGTTCGTGTGAAAAGTCAAAAAACAATCTTTGATAATTTGTAGGATGATAATTTTTTTAGGTTTAATATCGCAAGAAAGAAAATGTGTATGTCTTTGATTTCCAGTTTTAAAGTTGATTTTGATGCTACATGCATGAACCGAAGAAATAAGAAGCCCTACGTAATTAGATTTTACAACAAATGCCTCTTGAACAAGTTTGGTTCACCTTTTATCATCTTTAATTAGGTTTTATTTTCAATATTGTTCTATTTTACAAAGGTATAAGAATTTTTTGCATGCTTTTATAAATGAGGATGATTTGGGTGTGCTTAATTCAAATACGGGGAAAAGGGAAAAGGGAAAAGTAGACTTGTTGATTGATTCGAAGTTACTGCTACAACATATTAAGTGAATATTGATTTATGTATTACAAATACAGTTTATGCAAGCAGTGATCTCATAGGCCTATATGATCTGTTAGAGAAATGGTTGACGCATGATAAATTTGGATTACATGTTAGATTTGTGCAAGATATAATAGAACGGCATCATAGTGTGCAAGACTCTTTGAAATTTGAACTTATGAGTAATAGAAACAATAGTTTTTCATTACCAATTGTGGAAAACGGAGTTAGGTCTGCAATGAAACTCATATTTTTATTTCACTATTACATTCTTTGCTTTATTATTTGATTGGTAAGATGCACTTTCATGCATTTTTTTATTTCCTTCTATTTTTCAGGTTAGGAGCTATTAAAGCGATTTTGTGAAATTCAAGATCTGAAAAACCATTATTTTTAGAGGAGCTTGAGAAGGAACTTATCAACCATGGTTCAATGAATTAGATTTCCCAGAGAAATCTGAGAGGGGAATGGATGGAAGTCAAGTTTCATATTCACTACGAGATGATGGTGATTGCCGACTAATATGTGAAGTTGGTCCATCAAGTTCCACAAAAAGTTCTTCTATTCAAGTGGAAACAATAGCTATGAAAAAGGAAGCCCAAGTTAAGCTCACATCTTTCATTTATGTCAGATTCTTTGGTGTAGCTTTGAACAAGGACCATAATTCATTACCAAGAGGTTTGATAGGTGAAGTACAATCAAAGGTGGCTGCTATGGTAGATTCAAATTCTAAACCTGGATAGACTCATCAAGACGGGGAAGAAGGAATGATATAGATACTGCAATTCCTTCTTAAAGAACAAAGCTCAATATGCTACCTATTAATAAATTAACTTAGATAGAACTAGATCTTAGATATATATATATATATATATATATATATATATATATATATATATATATATATATATATATATATATATATATATATATATATATATATATATATATATATATATATTGCCATTCTTATCAATGAATGGTCACTTGAGTCTTGAGAAATTTCCTTTGTTTTTGGGAATTGAAAACAAAGGTAATTTTCAAAGACAAAGGTACCTAAGATCTAGATATATCTAAGATCTTGTCCTGCCTAAGTCAATTCATTAATAGGAAGCATATTGGCATTGATTAATTTAGCAAGAATTGCACTATCTATATCTTTCCTTCCTTCCCCTTCTTGTTCTAGCCTCTCCTGGTTCAAATTTGGATCCACCAGAGAAGACACCTTTGATTTAAGTTCACCTATTAGCATTCTTAGTAATAAATTACCACAGTGAAAGAATGCAAGCTTAACATGGGCTTCCTCTATCATAGCTTATATCTCTACATGAATAAAATAACTTTCTATGGAACATGATGGATCAACTTAACACATTTCGGTAATCACCATCACCCCCTTGCGAACTTAAATATTGACTTCCACCCATTCCCCTTTCATATTTCTCATGGAAATCTAATTCATCAAACACGGGTTAATAAGTTCCTTTTCAAGCTTCCCTAACAACAATGGTTCTTCTAGGTCTAGAATTGCCTTCGGTGAATCTATGGTCTCTCTCTCTCTCTCACTCTCTCTCTCCCTCTCTCTCTCTCTCTCCCTCTCTCTCTCTCCCCCCCCCCCCCCCCCCCCCCTCTCTCTCTCTCTCTCGTAGGAATTAAGTTTTATGCCACTGTAATGGTTGATATTTTTTTTTCGTAATGTGGGAAAAAAATGTTCGGATGTTGTCTGAAATGCACCTAGTTCATTGTATGATTACTATCTCTATTGTAAGAATTTAATGTTACTTCTATTGCAACAGTTTAAATTTTTCTCTCTTTTAATGTTGTAGTGAAACAAAGTTCAGATGTTGTAAGAACTGAGACCGAGTTCTCATATATTAATGGTAAAAAATCTTGGAAAGTAAAGATCTATAATGGTGAATAATATGATCTTTCGATGCAAGGTAATTCTCAAAACCAATTAGCATTAAGATTTGGGTTCTTGCATGTTTTCTAAAGGATAACTACATGTTAACGCATGAATATGTTGCTGCTACGTACAACTAATGAAAAATGGTTTTTTTATGGTCCTAAGAAGATGGACGAGATGAATAAGTACATTTCGTCAAGGTTAGTCCTTGAGTTGAAGCCATAACTGGTTAGCAAAATTGATTAGAGTGTAAATATTGAAACTGTTGGTGATGTATACTGTAAAATTACATGCCAAGTAGCTTTGTTACTGACATGGTGATTCAGTCACTACCTTGTGATCGATGCTTAATAATAGAAACTAGTCAATTATATTTATTTTGTGCCTTGCTTGCAGGGCTAAAAGATCTCAAATTTGCAAAGTTTGCGGTAGTACACTCCCAAATGAAAACAGTGAAGCAAATATGTAGGTATCACCATCTTTGTATATATCGGTGATTACTCAAGTATACAATTAACGAAAGATATAACATGCATCATTTGTGAAATTGGTAGGTACTATGATTTAAAAGAAGTTACGCTAACCGAAGAAACATCGGCGTGGAAGATTGCTTCTATTGGTGCAAATGATTTTTTTAAAAGCTGAAGCAGTTTTGAAAGAATAAGGATCCAAGGAAGCTACTGTAATTGTCAAAGGATCCAAAGGAAATATTGGAAAATATAACATTTTGAGAAGTTTTTTCACTCCTAGGCTGCTACCGTGATGTTTAACAGACTGATTGCTTTTGGACATAGGCTTGATACAATATGGTTAGTAGGTCCAAAACCAAAGAATCTTCAAATTACAAGGATGAAATCTAAAAAAAATATTTACAGGGGGTAAACCGGAAATGACCTATATTACAGAGGGTAAGACACTATTAACCCTTTATTGTTTTCTGATTTTTGAAACTAGATCTATGCATTGTGTTAAAAAAATATGTATTTGTGCATTTTGCATAATATATTTTATATGAATTGGTGAGAAGACTGGTAGGGGAATAGTATGTTTTTTTGATTCAGTTCATGTTCATAATTTTTATATTTAGGCTAACCTTTAGAACAAAAGAATTCTTCAATTTGTCCGGATTTGAATTAAACTAGACAATGATTCATATCTAGCAAACTATTAACTCATCACATCCATGTTGGATCATGTTTTGGAATCATATCTAGCAAACTATTAATTCATCAAAAACATTGTGTATATATTATATTATATACTCTATCTTTAGAAAGATCATCAAAATTTAACTATTCGATGGAAATTTAATAGACTAATTGAACAAAATTTAGACATTTGAAAACTTTGAGAGAGTTTTCTTTAATTACATGTATGTCTAATGTCCCTTCCTTTTGAACTGAAATTTCCATCACATTTTAATGTGTTATATCAAATAAAACACTTTCTTTAATAATGTAAGTTATACATACCACTCATCAATTGGACCAGATTGCATTATATGAAACCAAGAGCTGTAATATTTACATGTAAATGAACCATAGCCTTTGCAAACATGAGGCCCAAATGATACCAGGGCCATGTGGAATATTCCTGCATGCTGCATATGAAAAATTTGCCAAGTAGTATGCACATGAAAAATTTGGTGGGGGAGATGTGGAGGTCGATGTCCAATGGAGGAGGTTGGGAGTTTTCGTGGCGTAGAGACCTTTTCGTGTGGGAAATGGATCTCCTTAGTGACTTATTGGGTCGTCTCCAAGGAGTGCAACTTTTAGGTGGTTCGGATGGTTGGAAGTGGAGGCCGGGGGAAGAGGGGAAGTTTTGTGTTAACTCTTGCTTTAAGATGCTCCAAAGGCGTACCTTACCGGTGAGTGTTTTGACGTTGGGGGAGGTGGAAGTGTTTAGGTACCTTTGGAAATGAAGGGCTCCTTCCAAGGTGTTAGCCTTTACATGGATGGTGTTCCTCAATAAAATTCCTACTAGAGTGAATCTAGCGCGTAGAGGAATCCTGATTACCGAATCTTCTAAGAATTGTGTGTTTTGTGGTAGAATGGAAGAATCGGGGCTGCACCTTTTTCTTCATTGCGAGGTGGTCTTTAGGGTGTGGAGAGCGGTTATGAATTGGATAAGGGTGGAGTTGTTAATACGTCATGATCTGCTTGTTTTCTTCAACTGTTGGACTCATGAGTCGACGTCGAAGAAACTGAGACATGGTTTATGGATGGTTTGGAATGCTACGGTGTGGTCAATATGGAAGATGAGAAATGGTATAATTTTTGATAATGGTGTGCTGGATGTTCTGGAATTCGTGGATAATATTAAGCGGCTCTCTTGGGTCTGGAGTTTGAATTGGTGAAAATAGTATCGTGCCTTTTCTATAAATGGTGTTGGAATCCGAGGGAATGTTTGGCTAGATAAGGGCTTTTGGAGGTGTGGTTCGGTGCCGGAAACAAACGGTCCAACTGTGTGTGATGTTTCCACCATGTCAGTAGGTATAGTTTGTTTTATGGTGACTGTTTTGTTTCTTAGTTTTGGCTGTTGTAACAGGGTAGTTTTTATTGGGGAGTTATATGGAATGGGAGGTTAATTGTTATACTGTTATTAGCCCTGTTATGAATTCTGCAGCGGCTGTTTTGTATTGCTATTGCTGCACGCTCCAGCTTCTCTTCTTATGAGGCTGGGTGCTTTAATAAATTTGCTATTCAAAAAAGAAAAGTATGCACATGAAACATATTCAAAATGAGAATAATTAGAAACCAAACTATAAATCAAACCAGGGAGACTTTCACTTCATGGTTTAATGGTTGTTCTATCAGTTTAAAATGATAAATCAAAAAGTATTTAGAAAGTACAAAATCAAAATGAAAAATATGAATATGAATAACGGTTGAACAAAGTATCTCAACTCTAGCTCAACCAGACTGCAATTTAACCGGCATGAAACCATGTGACCAACTGCTCGGTTTTTAGTTCAATCGATTGAATCGGACGGTCTGGTAGATTTTTAAAACAATGGTATACACCTAATGCATTATGTTCCTGATTTCTCATGATGGGTTGAGGAAGTGAGTGAACCTAACCTAATATCTATTTAATAAATTAATATTATCATTAGCGGATGGAAACTACGCAGACCTTCCATGGGATATCTTTAAATGAGACATATTGTCCCGCTTGTTTTAAAATAAACATTAATCTCAAAAGTTTTCATTAAATAAAACACAAATTTAGATAAAACATAGAGTTAAATTATGTGATTCTCCGACTATTGACGAATAGTGCACTACATACCACTGCACCGAAGATAACAACATAGAAGATAAAAATGTTATTTATAATACTCCTTCCGGTTCCAAAATAATTGACATATTTGGTCATTTCGAATATATTAAAAAAATTATATAAATGAACCAAAAAAAATGTATAAAAGGAAGAGAGAGAATAACATTTTTACACAAGTACTTTTATGATGTATTGGTGTATTCATTATTAATTACCATAAATGCAAAGTAAAAAATGTTGAATTGAAAGTGATGTAGTAGTATTAATTAGAGGGTAGAGTTGGAAAAAAGTAATTAATGCTGTATTGAAAATTGAAAATGTCAATTATTTTGGGACTAATTTTTTGTCCAAATAGGTCAATTATTTTAGGAGACGGGGAGTATGCCAGATGATAAGATAAACAAATAATATAGTAAAATTAAGTAAAAAAGTTGAGTGAACAGGTAAATTGGTCCTTGAAATTGTAATTATCCATCAAAATAGTCTCTAAATTTTGTATATTGGCGAATACATCCCTAAAATTGTGTGTTGGTCAAAATAGTCAATCAATTAATTTTTACTATTGGAGAACCCACAAATCTTCCAGGTTAATCCGATATCAATATCATCTCACCAGAAACTAATTTTCCTATAAACTTAGATCACTCGTGGATTAATTTGCTAGTAGTTAGTTCATGCATAATTGCAATTACTAACAAATTTGTCATTGAGATGTCTTAATATTCATAGGTAAATATTAGTCCTCAATAAGATGACATTGATATCGAATCAACAAAACATGACATTTAACATGTGACAATAGCCTCTAACAATAGACGTTAACTAAGAGACCATTTTGAACAACATTATTTACAATTTCAATTATGTATTTGTCAATATGAAAAATGAGAATTTCGATCGATCCTTACAATTTTGAGGACCAATTTACCTTCTTACTCTATAAATGTTAGCAAAGTTCTCTCTCAATAATTTCATCGATGTTGCACTCTAATGGGTGGGTTTGAACACAGAACATCTCATGAAGCTTGAAGAGACCCAAATCATTTTACCTAAGCTCTCGTGGACTTCTTGTAACATCCGGGATTTGGATCCGGGATTTGGCAACTAACGGCCCCCGCGATCCCCCGCGATGCACTCATGGACTTCTCCACCCCCCAAGTGGAGTTTCATGCCTTCCGTGGGAATCGAACCACGTACCCTGGAGGCTATAAGTACATGGCCAATGCATTCCCACGTACCCTGGAGGCTATAAGTACATGGCCAATGCATTCCCGCTTATATGTAGCGTTTATCTGTGCTAGAAACTTGAGTAGCAAGCAAGAAAACCAAGTAATTAAGTGTGATGGCAATTTCGTAAATAAGCTCAAGAGGGAGATTAATTTGAATTATGGAACAAGATATTTATCTATGTTCCTTTCCATTCCTTCATTTCTATTTTCATTTTCAGTTTTTCCCCCTCCATTTCTCATCTCTCACGCCCCCAACCTCTCCATACCAATATTCCACCAAACTTCAATTTAAACCTAGTGAGAAATCTAGCAAGAAAGCTTGGATTGGAAGCTAGTGTAAGAGAAAGAAAGAAGAACAAGGAAGAACCAAGAGAGAAGTAGTTTGGAGCAAGCTAGGATTTTGATTTCAGGACTTAATCAGCACCAATAGAGGTTAAGGTGAGCTCCACAGGGTTTTAGAACCCGTTTATGTAAGTTTGAAAGTTTACAGTTTAATTACCTAGTTTAGGGTTTTTAGTACCTAAATTGCCTTTCCAAGTTAATCCTTGATTAATCATGATGTATACTGGCTATATGATTTAGAAAATGATCCTTAAACATGTTATGATGTCTGGGTAAGTTGGATAAGCTGAAATGGTGCAAAATCAAGTTTAAAACTTGCCAAATGCTGTCTAACTGCAGGTAAAATCGTGTCACGATTTTCCAATCGTGTCACGATTTCACAGGCAGGGACCAAACGATTTTCTGGGTAGAAAATCGTGTCACGATTTCCAAATCGTGACACGATGTGGGCATTGGCAGAACTTGTTATTTTTCCATCTTTTCTCGCACCACTCCGGCTTTCCAACGCTACCTCGGACTTCATAACGATTAGTAGTGATTAAGTGATACTCTTAGGCATTGAAAGACCCATCTTTTGGGAAATGTATAGATGAATTATAAGACAAGGAAAGGTACTAAGATAAGAGAGGATTATACTAATCCATAAGCAATCATAGTGATGCCAAGAACTAGTTTAGGGTTTACCCCTTATGAAGTAATGATAGGAACATGATTCAGTTCATACGACATCAAGAACGATACAATGATTAAGATTAGAACCTTTATAGGTTAAACACTTATGAATGTTCACTTAAGATATAAGAATACGATACGAATATGTTATACAATATGATCACGTGTTCATCAGACTCCGGGTTACGCCGGATGGGATTTCTCCGAAAGGGCTATCCACACGTAAGTTAAAAGATTTAAGCATGTCCATCAGGCTCCGGGATTCGCCGGATGGGACTTCTCCGAGAGGGTTGTCCACATGTAAAGTAAGATGTGTCCAGCAGGCTCCGGATTATGCCGGATGGGGCTTCACCGAGAGGGTTGCCTACACAAAGATAAGAGGAGTCCGGTGTTAGCCTGATATGATAGGAATTTCACCGGTATGATGGGAGATGTACTTCGGGGTTACTCCACCCGGATGCACTCCGTAAAACGAACCAAGATAATGTTATGTTTGTTCAACCCTAACTGCTAACTTAATGTTATGAAAGACGAATACGTTTATGTTATATGCAATACGAGTTATGATGTTTAGTTCCTAGTGAACGAGATGTGATCCTAGGATGTCCCCAAGATCACTCCGTATATGTCAAAGTTTAAGAATAGAATATGAAATACATGAGATAAGACAATGAAGCGATCCTAGGTTTCCCCTGATCGCGATAAAAGTAAAGAATGATGGCGATCGTAGGTATCCCCAAGATTGCCAAAGTAGGCACGGCGACCCTAGGTTACCCCCATGGTTGCCAACAGTAGGTAGGGTAGGAGCTCACTGAGACGTTATGTCTCATCCCTTTCCTTCTGGTGCAGGTTCCTCGCAGGTAGCACGACGAAAAGGTAAAGAGAAAGCTACGGACTGATCGTGCTGCTTAAGTTTTACTATATGAACATTTGTATAAGAATGATGTATCATGATGTATAATATGAAGAATGTTTGTATCGGATTATGAGATGTATGATAAACTTATGTTTTATATAAATATTACCAATCTTTCTGTATTGTATTTAATGTATCCGGTACGAAATTTTAATACTCGTAAGAGATCCTAGGCAATCTCTATATGGGTGTTACAATTTGGTATCAGAGCAGGTCAATTCAGACCGTGCCTTGGGTCATTAAAGTACAATCCAAGTTTGTGGACCTCTTGGATCCAGGACATTATTCTAGATGTTATGTTCAGTTAAAACTGATCACTTTGACTTGTATATGACAGCTAGGATAAGATGTCTGGGAGAAGAAGAGGTAGACCTCGTACTAATCAAGCCAGTGACGAGAGTGGAGGACCCAGTCAGAATTCATGGGAACAGATGATGCAACAACAGCAGGCCTTGGCAAATGAAGATCTGATTGCCGGTATGTGTTGTCTTGGCTCATACCCAGTAAAAGTTCTTTTTGATTGTGGCGCTTCATGCTCTTTTATTTCATATAAATGTGTGGAGACGCTTCAATTACCTTTGTCTCCGTTGAATCCTCCCATGTTAGTATCCACCGCTACTGAAGGCGGAATTGAGGCAAGTTATGTTTGTGAAAGCTGTCCTATCACTGTGTCTAGTAAGACTTACTATGTTGATTTAGTATGTCTTCCAATGGAGCAACTTGACGTGATCTTAGGCATGGATTGGCTCTCCGCTAACCATGTGTATATAGGATGTTCAGAGAAGAGTATTTATATGCCTACCAGTGATACGACAGAAGGTGTGGCTTTGTCTGAATTGATTAACCGCACCCATCAGTTAATCCAGTTTATTTGTGCTCAAGAAAAGGGATTCTATGTTATGCTCACTGTGGCCTCAGAATCAGAATTAAGTCCCAGTGATATTCCTGTGGTGAATGAATATCTAGATGTTTTCCCTTCAGAAGTAACTAGTTTACCTCCAGAGCGTGAGGTGGAGTTTTCAATTGATTTGATTCCAGGAGCGGAGCCAGTATCTGTGGCACCGTATGTAATTTCAGAGTGCAACCTAAGAGGGGGGGTGAATTAGGTTGTATGACTTTTAATGGATAATTTTTCTGGTTTATTGTGTTCTTGTAAATTTTTCCGGAATTTTGTATGAATGTATGAACGAATGCTTGGAAAAATAAAGAGTGTAGGGAAGAAGAAGATGGACACAAGCAATTTATAGTGGTTCCCCTACTGGTACTCCACTCCCCCACAACCCTGTGAGGAATTCACTATGTTAGAATCTTTGTTACAAGCAATCTCTCCCCAAGACCCCCTAACAATCTTTCTAACATACACAAGATAGCACCCCACTATCTTTCAACAATTCTCACCAAAACTATGGCAAGAATTCACAACAATGGTTTTTGAAGAATAATAAATTGTATGGCTGTTATCTTTCTCAATATCACTTTAACAGATTATAACTTAGTGCTCAGAAAACTTTTATAATGATATGAAAGTGTGTTCAAAGTTTTCTAACAAGGATAATGAAAGTTTGTAAGTATGTGATATTGAAAATAGCAATTTGAGATATTGAAAGAAAATGATTGTTGTTGTTAAAATGTTATAAGTTGTTGTAAAATGTTTCTAATCTCAAATGCATATATAGAGGCTAAAAAAAATGTTTATGAAACAATACTATTTTTTGAAAAATGGTTACCAATGAATAGACATAGTTAAAATGGCACCTATTCATAAAATAAATATAAAATGCATTTAAAAATTAAACTAGTCGTTACCACACTAAATAAAGGAAACAGCCGTTGGACACAAATATAAACTAGCCGTTGCCCACTTTTGATTTATTAGGCAATAGATAATAATGACATGAAATGAATTTTAAAACATAATTGATTATGCCATTTTAATTCTCAATGCATGCTATACGTTATTTTTATGCTAAAAAATTATTGTAAAATTTCCATAATAAATTATGGTTTTTCATGCAAAAATAATTTCATGTAAAATCACTTTATATGAAAATCAATGTGAGTGTGTGATTAATTTTCATGAGAGCTTTATGCATTGCTTCATATGGAGTCTTAGAAAAAATGTTTGTAATTATTTTCTGAGCATTCTAAGATATAAACAATGCTAAGAATGATAGATCAAAAGATAAGGACCATACTTACAATGATTATAATTTAAAACCCTAAGTCCTTAAGCTTGT
Source organism: Medicago ruthenica (assembly GCA_018208015.1). Classification (NCBI taxonomy): domain Eukaryota; kingdom Viridiplantae; phylum Streptophyta; class Magnoliopsida; order Fabales; family Fabaceae; genus Medicago; species Medicago ruthenica. The sequence goes on along the minus strand of CM031376.1, from coordinate 72,518,599 downwards.
TCATCATCTTGATCCATGAGCCTCCATAAGCTTTCTTCTTTTTGTGATGTAGTCTTGTAATCATCAAAACCCAGCCAAGTCACAAGGAAGGAAATCTTCTTCACAATCTCCCCCTTTTTGATGATGACAAACCATATCATGTTGACATTGATGTGCAAAGAAAGTTCCCCCTGTCTTGTATATCTCCCCCTTTGATTTGCAATTGGATAACCTGTAAAATGTCAAAGTACAAGCACATACCTACACTTTCTCCCCCTTTTGACATCATCAAAAAGAAGAAAGATCGGCAAAACAGATATCCAACCAAAAATATGCATACAAGACAAGTAATAATAATATAAAACTTAAAACAAAGTTATCCGAATCCAAACTTATCAAGTACCAGAAGCAATACAGAATTAAAAAAAAAAACAACTAAAAAATAAATATGTTTAACACATATAACAACATATTATCATAGAAATGCATATAATCCTATATATAAAAAATCATATAATTTGAAGAAATAGACACCTAAAATAAAAATAACATTTTTTGCATGTACATATGTTAAATATCATTCTCATCCAAGATTCCCAATTCTCTTCTTATTTTAAAAAATTGTTCTTTTGCCAAAGGTTTTGTAAAAATATCCGCTAATTGAGAATGAGTATCCACAAAAGTAACTTCAACATCTCCTTTGAGAACATGATCTCTTAGGAAATGATGTCTAATGTCTATGTGTTTGGTCCTGGAATGCATGACTGGATTTTTAGTTAAATTAATTGCACTGGTGTTGTCACATCTTAAGGGAATGCATTCTAAATTTAAACCAAAATCACGTAATTGTTGTTTCAACCAAAGAACTTGTGCACAACAATTTCCTGCAGCAATATATTCTGCTTCTGCAGTACTCAAGGCTACACAAGCTTGCTTTTTACAAGACCAAGAAACTAATGCATTTCCCAAAATGTGACATGTACCACTAGTACTTTTTCTATCAGTCTTACATCCAGCATAATCAGAATCAGAATAACCAACCAATTCACATAGACTCCCTTTGGGATACCATAAACCAACATTGGGAGTGCCTTTTAAATATTTCATAATTCTTTTAACAGAAGAGAGATGAGATTCTTTTGGACAAGATTGAAATCTAGCACATAAACAAACACTAAACATAATATCTGGTCTACTTGCAGTAAGATAAAGGAGAGAGCCAATCATACCTCTATATTTTGTAATGTCTATTGGCTTACCAGATTCATCTTGATCTACATAAGTGCTAGAACTCATAGGTGTTGCAATCTCCTTGCAATTATCCATATCAAATCTTTTAAGAAGTTCTTTGCAATATTTTGATTGATTGATGAATATTCCATCCTTTGATTGCTTTATTTGTAGACCAAGGAAGTAATTAAGTTTTCCCATCATAGACATTTCAAATTCTCCTTGCATCATGTTAGAAAATTCTTTACACAACGATTCATTAGTAGCACCAAAAATGATATCATCAACATAGATTTGCACAAGCAAGGTATGATGATTAATTCTTTTTATAAAAAGAGTAGTATCAACTTTTCCTTTTTCAAAACCTTTTTCACAAAGAAAATTGCTTAATCTATCATACCATGCTCTTGGTGCTTGCTTTAGACCATAAAGTGCTTTCTTAAGCTTATATACATGAGAAGGATTTTTAAAATCTTCAAAACCTGGAGGTTGTTTAACATAAACTTCTTCATGTATATAACCATTTAAAAATGCACTTTTGACATCCATTTGATATAATTGAAAATCTAAGGAACATGCATATGCTAAAAGTAATCTTATGGCTTCTAATCTTGCCACAGGTGCAAATGTTTCATCAAAATCGATCCCTTCTTCTTGATTATAGCCTTGAGCAACTAATCTGGCCTTATTTCTTACAATAATACCATTTTCATCTAATTTATTTTTGAAAACCCATTTTGTACCAATGATATGTTTATCCAAAGGCCTAGGTACTAATTCCCAAACTTGATTTCTTTCAAATTGATTTAGTTCTTCTTGCATGGCTAAAATCCATTGATCATCACTTAAGGCTTCATCAATTTTAGAAGGTTCGATTTGTGAAACAAAAGCCATATTTAAACATGCATCTTGAAGATTAAGTCTAGTAGATACTCCCTTATTTATGTCACCAATGATGTTGTCAATTGGATGGTCTCTATGAATTCTCCATTCTTGTGGTAGATCATTATTTGTTTGCTCTTGTTGTGGCATTTCTTCTTCTTGGTGTGCATTGTTTTGTTTGTTCTGTTCATCTTCAATGTTGACTTCTTTTGGTGAACTATCTTCATCATCTTCATCAGAAAGAATAACTTTTTCCTCCTTGGAGGGGTTAGTTTCATCAAAAGAGACATGAACAGATTCTTCAATAGTAAGGGTTCTTTTATTGAAAATTCTATATGCCTTACTAGTGAGAGAATAACCAAGAAAGATACCCTCATCAGATTTTTCATCAAATTTACCAAGGTTATCTTTCCCATTGTTCAAAACAAAACATTTACAGCCAAAAATATGAAAATAAGCAATATTGGGTTTTCTACCCTTATAAAGTTCATATGGAGTTTTCTTTAAGATAGGTCTTACCAAAACACGGTTACTTACATAGCATGCTGTACTTACCGCATCTGCCCAAAAGTACTTAGGCAAATTTGTTTCACTCAACATGGTTCTTGCAAGTTCTTCAAGAGACCTGTTCTTCCTTTCAACAACACCATTTTGTTGTGGTGTTCTAGGTGCCGAGAAGTTGTGTGAAATTCCATGTTCATCACAAAACTCTTCAAAAATGTATTTTGAAACTCTCCACCATGATCACTTCTAATAGATACAATCTTCAAGGATTTTTCATTTTGAACCAATTTTGCATACTTCTTGAAAGCTTTAAAAGCATCACTTTTATTTGCAAGAAATAAAGTCCACGTATATCTAGAGTAATCATCAACTATAACCAAGGCATAATAGTTTCCTCCAAAACTTCTAGTTCTTGAAGGACCAAAAAGATCCATATGAATTAATTGAAGAGGCCTAGAAGTTGAGACTATATGCTTTGGTTTGAAAGAAACTTTTGTTTGTTTACCTTTTTGACAAGCATCACATAATTTTTCTTTAATAAACTTAATCTTAGGCAACCCAACAACAAGGTCATGCTTTATTAATTTATTCAAATGATCCATGTGAATGTGTGCAATTCTTTTATGCCATAACCATGCATCATTGTTGTTGTTTACCACAAGACATTTAAGCTTTAAAGACAAATCATCTAATGAAATCATGAAAATATTATTTATTCTTTTTCCAACAAGTTTGATTTCATGTGATGCTACATCTTCAACAAAACAAGAATCTTTATTGAAATTTACTCTAAAGCCTTTATCACATAATTGACTAATACTTAGTAAATTATGTTTTAGACCTTCAACATATAGCACATTATCAATAGTAGTATAGGGAGGCATACCAACTTTACCGATACCAAGAATCTTTCCTTTATTGTTGTCTCCATAGGTGACATATCCTTTTGATTTTAGGGTCAAACTTGAGAATCTTGATTTGTCTCCCGTCATATGTTTTGAACAACCACTATCAAGGTACCACATGTTGGTTGAAGATTTCAACCCTCCCTACAAAACAGAAAGTTTAAGTCTTGTTAGGTACCCATTGTGATTTGGGTCCTTGTGGGTTAATACCTTTCCTTACCCAAATATATTCACCATAAGGAACACCAAAGTTTCTTATGTAGCATGTATTTGGAGTATGGCCTTTCATGTTGCAATAGAAACATGATAAATTTTGAACATGATATACACTAGAATTACTTCCATTGGAGACATTATTTCTAACCTTAGAATTTGTTTTCTTATAAGACTTGTTAGAATAATTTCTTCCATAAGAATTATTTCTAGTATTCATACTTTTAAGAGGAATTACAACATGCATTTTCTTTGGTTCCAAGTTGTTGGAAGTTGTGCTTGCTTTAACAAAGATTGTTTTACTTGTACTTGGTTTATCAAAATTTGAAAATCCAAGACCGGTTTTATTTTTTAAATCTCTTTGTTTGCTAAGAACATCTTCCAAACTATTGTGACCTTTTTCAAAATTTTTTATTACTTGATTTAATTTAATAATTTTTGTTTCATGTTCTTTACATTTATTACATGAAGAATTTTTGACCTTTTCTAAATCCACTTGTGCATCAAAAACTTTTCTTTCAAGTGAAACAATTAATTTCTTCTGTTTTACACAAGTTTTAGAAAGTTTACTACATTCTTCATATAATTCATCAAATGCATTTTGTAATTCATCATATGAAGGTTTACTATCAAGTTCAGAATCACTAACCTCTTGTTCATCATCAGAGTGATGAGATGCCATTAGTGCAAGATTTGCATACTCTTCATCCTCTGATTCAGAAGATGAACTTATGTCATTTTCTTCCCATGCAATGTAGGCCCTCCTTTGCTTGAATTCTTTCTTTCCTTTGTCACCATTTTTGTTTGTAAAAGATGGACAATCTGCTTTCATGTGACCTTCTTTCCCACATCCAAAACATGTAATGTTTTGGTTTGACGTAGAGCCCTCATTCTTCTTGAAAGATTTTCTTTTATTACCAAACTTGAAGGACTTGTCCTTTTTAAGAAATTTTTTAAAACTTTTTGCAAGAAGATTGATGGTCTCACCTTCATCAGAACTTTCTCCTTCATTTTGTTGTTTTGACTCAACTCTTAGAGCAATGCTTTTGTTCTTCTTCTCTTGCCCTTCATGCTTTTCCAATCTTCCAAGTTCCATTTCATGTTCTTGGAGTTTACCAAACAAAGCGGCAGAAGTCATTTTAGAAAGACTTTTCTTTTCTGATATTGCAGTCACCTTTGGTTGCCAAGCCCTTGTTAATGATCTAAGGACTTTGAGATTTAATTCATCATTTGTGAAAGTCTTTCCAAGAGCCATCAAGTGGTTTGTTAAGTGAGAGAATCTCTTTTGTAAATCAAGAATTGATTCACCGGGCTGCATTCTGAACAATTCATATTCTTGTGATAAAGTGTTCAGTTTTGATCTCTTCACTTCTTCTGTGCCTTCATGGGTTACTTCTAGAGTGTCCCAAATTTCTTTTGCAGTTTTGCATTGAGAAATTCGGAAGAACTCATCCATGCCAAGGGCTGAATGAAGCATGTTGATTGCCTTCTTGTCAAACAACAATTTTTTCTTATCATCATCAGTCCAAGATGTTTTTATTTTTACTTGGACAACATCATTCACAACCGTTGTAGGAATGAATGGACCATTCTCAACGGCATTCCATATTTCTTCCCCTTGTGCTTCCAAGTATGCACGCATGCGAATTTTCCAGAAATCATAGTATTCACCAACAAAGCATGGAGGTTTGTTGCTACTACCACCATCTTTGAACACAATGTTTGAATTTGAAGCGGAAGCCATTTTTCTGGATCAAGGAGCAAATTACCTTAACTTGCTCTGATGCCAATTGTAATTTCAGAGTGCAACCTAAGAGGGGGGGTGAATTAGGTTGTATGACTTTTAATGGATAATTTTTCTGGTTTATTGTGTTCTTGTAAATTTTTCCGGAATTTTGTATGAATGTATGAACGAATGCTTGGAAAAATAAAGAGTGTAGGGAAGAAGAAGATGGACACAAGCAATTTATAGTGGTTCCCCTACTGGTACTCCACTCCCCCACAACCCTGTGAGGAATTCACTATGTTAGAATCTTTGTTACAAGCAATCTCTCCCCAAGACCCCCTAACAATCTTTCTAACATACACAAGATAGCACCCCACTATCTTTCAACAATTCTCACCAAAACTATGGCAAGAATTCACAACAATGGTTTTTGAAGAATAATAAATTGTATGGCTGTTATCTTTCTCAATATCACTTTAACAGATTATAACTTAGTGCTCAGAAAACTTTTATAATGATATGAAAGTGTGTTCAAAGTTTTCTAACAAGGATAATGAAAGTTTGTAAGTATGTGATATTGAAAATAGCAATTTGAGATATTGAAAGAAAATGATTGTTGTTGTTAAAATGTTATAAGTTGTTGTAAAATGTTTCTAATCTCAAATGCATATATAGAGGCTAAAAAAAATGTTTATGAAACAATACTATTTTTTGAAAAATGGTTACCAATGAATAGACATAGTTAAAATGGCACCTATTCATAAAATAAATATAAAATGCATTTAAAAATTAAACTAGCCGTTACCACACTAAATAAAGGAAACAGCCGTTGGACACAAATATAAACTAGCCGTTGCCCACTTTTGATTTATTAGGCAATAGATAATAATGACATGAAATGAATTTTAAAACATAATTGATTATGCCATTTTAATTCTCAATGCATGCTATACGCTATTTTTATGCTAAAAAATTATTGTAAAATTTCCATAATAAATTATGGTTTTTCATGCAAAAATAATTTCATGTAAAATCACTTTATATGAAAATCAATGTGAGTGTGTGATTAATTTTCATGAGAGCTTTATGCATTGCTTCATATGGAGTCTTAGAAAAAATGTTTGTAATTATTTTCTGAGCATTCTAAGATATAAACAATGCTAAGAATGATAGATCAAAAGATAAGGACCATACTTACAATGATTATAATTTAAAACCCTAAGTCCTTAAGCTTGTTCATCATCTTGATCCATGAGCCTCCATAAGCTTTCTTCTTTTTGTGATGTAGTCTTGTAATCATCAAAACCCAGCCAAGTCACAAGGAAGGAAATCTTCTTCACACCGTACAGAATGTCACCAACAGAATTGAAAGAGCTGAAATCTCAACTCGAGGATTTAATCCAGAAGCATTTCATCAGACCCAGTGTATCACCTTGGGGTGCTCCAGTTTTATTGGTCAAGAAAAAGGATGGAAGTATGAGGCTGTGTATAGATTACCGCCAACTTAATAAAGTGACTATCAAGAACAAATATCCTCTTCCAAGGATTGATGATCTCCTGGATCAGCTCAAGGGAGCAACGGTATTTTCCAAGATTGATCTTCGATCAGGTTATCACCAGATCCGTATCAAATCTTCAGATGTGTCTAAGACAGCGTTTCGAACGCGTTACGGGCACTATGAATTTCTGGTCATGCCTTTCGGAGTAACCAATGCTCCAGCTGTGTTTATGGATTACATGAACAAGATATTTCAACCCTATCTTGATCAATTTGTGGTGATTTTTATAGACGACATTTTGATTTATTCTAAAGACCCTCAGGAACATGCTCAGCACTTGAGAATTGTTCTGGATGTCCTTAGAGACAAGCAGCTGTATGCTAAGTTTAGCAAGTGTGAGTTCTGGTTATCTGAAATTAAGTTTTTGGGTCATGTTATTTCTCAAGGAGGAGTAGCTGTTGATCCATCTAAAGTTGAGCCTGTTCTTAATTGGGAAAGACCAAAGAATGTAGCCGAGGTCAGGAGCTTTCTAGGCTTGGCAGGTTATTATCGGAGATTTATCATGAAATTTTCTCAGATTGCCTTACCTTTGTCACGACTTACCAGAAAAGATGTACCCTTTATTTGGGATGAAGAATGTGAAGAGAGCTTCAGAGTTCTGAAAAGAAAATTGACTAAAGCCCCAGTGTTGGCAATACCAGATCCTGAAAGGAGATACACCGTTTTCTGCGATGCATCTTCCAAGGGACTGGGAAGTGTTCTGATGCAAGGAGAGAATGTGATAGCCTACGCCTCTAGATAGCTCAAGACTCATGAGGAGAATTACCCCACTCATGATCTTGAGTTAGCAGCAATAGTTTTTGCATTGAAGATATGGAGACATCATTTATATGGTGCACAGTTTGATTTATTCAGTGACCATAAAAGTTTGAAGTATTTGTTTGATCAACGAGATTTGAATATGAGACAAAGACGATGGATGGAGTATTTGAAGGATTTTGATTTTGATCTGAAATACCATCCAGGAAAAGCAAATGTGGTAGCGGATGCCTTGAGTCGAAAGGCTTTAGTTAAAGCTGAGGTGATGATGCATACATGTGGATTGTATGAAGAGTTTAGAGACCTTAATCTACATGTTACAGAGTTAGAAGGTGGCATCTTGCTGAACAAGATAGATATTATGTGTGACCTACGGTTTAGGATTGCGCAAGCTCAATCTGTGGATATGGACCTTCAGAGGAAAGTTGGCCAAACAGGGTTTTCATGGGCGCCAGATGGTACGGTATTGTTTGAAGGAAGGGTTTATGTTCCGAATGATATGGAATTGAAAAGGTTGATTTTGGAGGAAGCGCATAAGAGCAGTTTTAGTATTCATCCTGGTACCACCAAGATGTATCAAGACTTGAAGAGAGATTATTGGTGGCCTAGTATGAAAAGAGATGTTGCGGAATTTGTGTCGCGATGCATTGTATGTCAGCAGGTAAAGATTGAACATCAAAGGCCTGCGGGAATGTTAGTACCATTGGAGATTCCACAATGGAAATGGGAAGATATAACCATGGATTTTGTGACTGGATTACCTCGAACACAACGAGGACATGATTCCATTTGGGTGATAGTGGACCGGTTAACTAAGTCAGCTCATTTCTTACCGGTTAAGACTACTTACCGAGCTTCTCAGTATGCTGAGTTGTTTATCTCAGAGATTGTAAAACTCCATGGTGTGCCAGCTAGTATTGTGTCGGATAGAGATCCTATCTTCACATCCCACTTTTGGAAGGCTTTTCAGAAGGCTTTGGGAACAAGATTAAAGATGAGCACGTCCCATCATCCTCAGACAGACGGACAATCCGAAAGAACTATTCAGACGTTGGAGGACATGTTACGTGCATGTATCCTAGAAGATGGAGGGAGTTGGAACGACCACCTACCACTGATTGAATTTTCTTACAATAACAGTTACCATTCTAGCATTGGAATGGCACCATATGAAGCTTTGTATGGTAGGAAATGTAGAACCCCGCTTTGTTGGGCAGAAGTCGGAGATAAAAGTATATTGGGACCTGAGATAATTCAGGAGACGACCTTGAAGATTAAATCCATTCAAGATAAAATGAGAACAGCTCAAAGTCGTCAGAAAAGTTATGCGGATAAGCGGCGAAGACCCTTAGAATTTGAAGAAGGGGATCATGTATTCCTTAAAGTTACACCCAAGTTGGGGTTAAGAGGGGCTTTCAGGACTAAGAAACTTTGTCCAAGATATGTTGGACCGTTTCAGATACTTCGACGTGTCGGACCAGCAGCTTATCAGTTGGCGCTGCCACCGGCCATGTCAGGTTTACATGATGTATTCCACGTCTCTCAACTGAGGAAGTTCATTCCCGATCCTTTCCAACCAGTGGAACTGGACAGTATTGATTTGAGATCAGACTTGACTTTTCAACCTGAACCGGATCAAATAATTGATCGCGATGTTAAGACTTTGCGGAACAAGGAGATTCCCATTGTCAAGGTTATATGGAAAGGTTCTCCCGACGGCGAAGCGACGTGGGAGCTGGAGTCAGAAATGCAAGAGCACTATCCACATTTATTTTCAGGTAAATTCTAAATTTCGAGGACGAAATTTCTTTAAGGGGGGTAGATTGTAATATCCCGCTTATATGTAGCGTTTATCTGTGCTAGAAACTTGAGTAGCAAGCAAGAAAACCAAGTAATTAAGTGTGATGGCAATTTCGTAAATAAGCTCAAGAGGGAGATTAATTTGATTTATGGAACAAGATATTTATCTATGTTCCTTTCCATTCCTTCATTTCTATTTTCATTTTCAGTTTTTCCCCCTCCATTTCTCATCTCTCACGCCCCCAACCTCTCCATACCAATATTCCACCAAACTTCAATTTAAACCTAGTGAGAAATCTAGCAAGAAAGCTTGGATTGGAAGCTAGTGTAAGAGAAAGAAAGAAGAACAAGGAAGAACCAAGGGAGAAGTAGTTTGGAGCAAGCTAGGATTTTGATTTCAGGACTTAATCAGCACCAATAGAGGTTAAGGTGAGCTCCACAGGGTTTTAGAACCCGTTTATGTAAGTTTGAAAGTTTACAGTTTAATTACCTAGTTTAGGGTTTTTAGTACCTAAATTGCCTTTCCAAGTTAATCCTTGATTAATCATGATGTATACTGGCTATATGATTTAGAAAATGATCCTTAAACATGTTATGATGTCTGGGTAAGTTGGATAAGCTGAAATGGTGCAAAATCACGTTTAAAACTTGCCAAATGCTGTCTAACTGCAGGTAAAATCGTGTCACGATTTTCCAATCGTGTCACGATTTCACAGGCAGGGACCAAACGATTTTCTGGGTAGAAAATCGGTCACGATTTCCAAATCGTGACACGATGTGGGCATTGGCAGAACTTGTTATTTTTCCATCTTTTCTCGCACCACTCCGGCTTTCCAACGCTACCTCGGACTTCATAACGATTAGTAGTGATTAAGTGATACTCTTAGGCATTGAAAGACCCATCTTTTGGGAAATGTATAGATGAATTATAAGACAAGGAAAGGTACTAAGATAAGAGAGGATTATACTAATCCATAAGCAATCATAGTGATGCCAAGAACTAGTTTAGGGTTTACCCCTTATGAAGTAATGATAGGAACATGATTCAGTTCATACGACATCAAGAACGATACAATGATTAAGATTAGAACCTTTATAGGTTAAACACTTATGAATGTTCACTTAAGATATAAGAATACGATACGAATATGTTATACGATATGATCACGTGTTCATCAGACTCCGGGTTACGCCGGATGGGATTTCTCCGAAAGGGCTATCCACACGTAAGTTAAAAGATTTAAGCATGTCCATCAGGCTCCGGGATTCGCCGGATGGGACTTCTCCGAGAGGGTTGTCCACATGTAAAGTAAGATGTGTCCAGCAGGCTCCGGATTATGCCGGATGGGGCTTCACCGAGAGGGTTGCCTACACAAAGATAAGAGGAGTCCGGTGTTAGCCTGATATGATAGGAATTTCACCGGTATGATGGGAGATGTACTTCGGGGTTACTCCACCCGGATGCACTCCGTAAAACGAACCAAGATAATGTTATGTTTGTTCAACCCTAACTGCTAACTTAATGTTATGAAAGACGAATACGTTTATGTTATATGCAATACGAGTTATGATGTTTAGTTCCTAGTGAACGAGATGTGATCCTAGGATGTCCCCAAGATCACTCCGTATATGTCAAAGTTTAAGAATAGAATATGAAATACATGAGATAAGACAATGAAGCGATCCTAGGTTTCCCCTGATCGCGATAAAAGTAAAGAATGATGGCGATCGTAGGTATCCCCAAGATTGCCAAAGTAGGCACGGCGACCCTAGGTTACCCCCGTGGTTGCCAACAGTAGGTAGGGTAGGAGCTCACTGAGACGTTATGTCGATCATCCCTTTCCTTCTGGTGCAGGTTCCTCGCAGGTAGCACGACGAAAAGGTAAAGAGAAAGCTACGGACTGATCGTGCTGCTTAAGTTTTACTATATGAACATTTGTATAAGAATGATGTATCATGATGTATAATATGAAGAATGTTTGTATCGGATTATGAGATGTATGATAAACTTATGTTTTATATAAATATTACCAATCTTTCTGTATTGTATTTAATGTATCCGGTACGAAATTTTAATACTCGTAAGAGATCCTAGGCAATCTCTATATGGGTGTTACACTTCTCGTACAATAAAAACTAAAAATTCATATTTAGTTTCCTTAAGAAAATCATCTTAATCACTTTTGAGTAAAGACCATCATTCATTAAGTTTTCTCTGTCTTTCTCTCCTCTTCCAAAAGAAAAATTCCAAAGAGAAACGAAACAAAGAATTTTATACTAGAATGTATGGAAGTTATATTTAAATTTGTTTAAGGATTTAATTCACATACATTGGAAGTGAAAAAATATTTTACATTGTTTTTGAAGGGAAAATATTTTACATTGTTTTTGAATGTCAAATACAATTGACTTTTCCTTATAACTAAGACTGAAGTATTATATAAGAAATAAATGAAAATTCTTGGTCAAAACTATTTAGTCAAAATTCAGATCAGATACATTTGACTTTTTCTTAGGACTTTACTCAGATGAAGCATTAAATAATAATTAAACGAAAACTCTTAATGCTCGTAATAATAACATACTTAAAATAATATTATAAAAACACAAAATTTATTATGAAAAAAATTAATAAACTATTTATTATATCTTAAAAATAAGAACATTAATAATCAACACATTTTTATGAGTTGCCACAAATTGTTATATTATATTATTTAGTTACTCTAACTTTTTTTCCTCTCTCCTTCCATTAAAATATCCATTTATTTTGTTCATAAGCCCTAATTCAACTGGCAAAAATACCAAAATTGTTAGCCCAAACGTCATGGTCGGGGTTCGAACCCTGAAACTTCCACTTGTATGTGACTTTAAAATGACTTTGTGATTTTGTATATCTACATAAAAAAATATCGTTTTATTTTGAACACTGAGAGTTACACTTTAGTTTCGTAAGTTTTTTGTCTAATTTTGGTCTCTATTAAAAAAAACAAAATGGATTATATTAACTTAACCAAAAAGCCCCTCAAACATTAGGTGCACCGGAATGAGTTACAAATATCTGGCACTTTGGTCCTTTTATTCAAGTGGAAACAAAAGTTATGACAGAGGAATCCCAAGCTAAGCTTACATCTTTTATTTTCGTCAGGTGCTTTGGTGTAACTTTTACCAAGGACCATAATTCATTACTGTTGGAACATTAGTGAATTTGAGTGGAAGTTGACAAGAATAAACATATGTCCCTCAGGAAAGAACTAGTGTTGGTATGAATTGAAAAATGTCTCACATTGGATAGGACATACCCACTAGTAGTGTTTAAATAAGTGGGGGGTGACCTCCAAGGGTGTGCCCTTGGGGTACCCACTTTTGCGAACGGGTGAGCGCTAACGAAAATATATATATATCACACACGCGACGCCGTCGTCCGTCCGGCCGGGCCGGGCTTGGGTCCGGGTCAAAATGAATATATTTTTTGTCACCTGAAATTGTTAAATTAATTTTTGTTAATTTAATAATTATCTGAAAGCGCTCTACGGATAAATTCCGATCCGATCCAACAGAATATCCGGAAGTCTTTCCGGATATATCCACTCGTTGATCCAATCCGCGTATGCTTAGATTAAGTTAATCCGCTTAACTTAATCCCAAAAATTACGCCGGATGTGTTACGAACTCTCCCTATAAAAGGAGAGCTCGGCCTCACTTATTCCTCACCCCGAAATTCACATTTGATGCTTCCTGTGTTTTTCCTCTCCTCTCCCTCCTTCGACTTGTGTTGACGAGTCCTTCTTCCTTTTCTACTCCTTTCTGTCCCTTCGGTTTCGAGTGGTTTTCGTACCATACAAAGTGGTTTAATACCATATTGAGGGTGTAAATTCTCGAACGATTACTTACGGTGCAGTACGTAATCGAACAGGTGAACTGGGCTGTTTTATCCTGGAGGTGGCGCAGTTGTTAGTCTACCTTGCACAAACTCGGGTAATGCCACGAAACGTCTTAAAGAGAGCGACCTGGTCGTGACTCAACCCGGTAATCTCTTCGGTGGTGAATTCTGATTTTTTTTAAAAGGTACTTTTCTAAACTCGAAAACAACAATTTTAAGACGTTTCAAAAACACCATGACTACCGAAGAAATTACCGCGTCTGGAACAGATGTTAACTTTAATAAGCCGTTTCGGTTTCATGGCAGTCACTTCAAACGTTGTCAACAAAAGATGTTATTTTTCCTAACCACGAAAAAAGTTGCCAACGTCTTGAAAGAAGACATACCTGTGATACCGGAGAGTTCGACTCCAAGTGGATTGAATAATAACGGTAATAGTCCTATGGATACAGGCACGTCTGCTCCCGCATATACGACTGATCCTACTGAGAAGGACAAACATGCTGAGATGGTGAAACAGACTAACATAGACATCACCCTCTGGAAAGATAATGATTATCTATGTAAGAATTATATTCTGAATGGACTCAGAGATGATCTGTACGATCTGTACAGGCTCTACGATACTGCTAAACATGTTTGAGATGTGCTTCATAAAAAATATGATACTGAAGAGGCTGGATCAAAGAAGTATGTTGTCAGCCGATACCTGAACTACAAGATGACTGATGACAAATCCGTGGAGGCTCAATCTCATGAAATTCAGAAGATAGCTCACGAAATTTATGCTGAAGGTATGAAGCTACCCGAACAATTTCAAATTGATGTTGTTATTGATAAACTGCCTCCTGCCTGGAAGGACTTCAAGAATACCCTTAGGCATAAAACTAAGGAGTTTTCTCTTGAAAGTTTGATTACTCACCTTCGGATTGAAGAAGAAGCGAGGAAACAAGACCTAAAAGAAGAGGTGTTTGTTGTCTCGAACAACAACACTAAAAAGAAATTTGTAGGTGCTGTTCTGAAGCCTAATGGCAAACAATTTAAGAATCAGAACTGCCCTGCAAATATGAATTCCAATCGGAATAAGAATGGGAACCCCCCAAAGGCCCAAAATCAGCAACCACCAAAGAAGGACCCGGCTCAACCGTTCAATTGCGGACAACCAGATCATATGGCACGCAAGTGCAGGAACAGATCTAACAGATCGGCTCAGGCTCACTTGATAACTGAGGAGCAGCCGTACACCGCTATGATAACTGAAATCAATATGGTTGGTGGATCTGATGGATGGTGGATGGACACTGGCACCTCTTGTCATGTATGCTTTGACCGTGCTATGTTCAAAACATACACTACTGCTGAAGATCAGAAGGTGCTGCTGAGAGACTCTCATACCACTGAAGTTGCTGGAATCGGAGACGTGCACTACAAGAAAACTTGATTTTAGCCTCAGATTTTAGCGTCGGCCACCGACACCGACGCAAATAGCATCCACTTAGAGTCGACCGAACTCACTCTACATGTATCTATGATTTTACTTTTTTTCTAAATAATATTAGAGTCGGCCTAACCGAGGCAACACGTTAGGGGACCCACATATGACTTTTTAGGACAAAATTAGAGTCGGCCTAGCCGACGCTAGTCTATTTACTAATAAAAAATTAATTTATATATAATTATTTAAGTCATCTCTCTCTATCTCTCTCTTTTTACTTCATTTTTCCCTTTCACACTAAAAATCAGATCCCCTTTCATTCTCCTTCCTCTCTCACGTGTTCCTCATTTCCTTCTTCACTTGACCCATTTCAATAATTCACATGCAAACTCAATTTCACTTCCCTCATGAAAGATTGACCTAGAATCAAAATTCAAAAAATTACTTACTCTCATTTTCTCCCCCAAACCGAGCCTTACCATCAATCCACCGGTTGGGGTTTTCTTTGAACTCAAGCTTAAGTTCATGCATGTTGGAATGAAACTGATTATGGCTTAATTTGGTAAATTAGAAGCAAGAAGTGGAGGAAAGAAGCAAGATTGAAGCTTGGGGTTTGGTTTTTCTTGAAGTTTTACAAGGTAATCAAATTAGTTGTTTTAAGAAGTTAAATTATAGCTTAATGCTGTTTTATGTTGGTGTTGGAATTGATTGTGAGGTTAAGCTGTTATGGCTGAGTTTTATGAAATTTTGGGTCAAAATTTGTATGGCATATATGTGATAAATTTTGCATAACTCTTGGAATATAGGTCATATGCTGATGAGTTTGAATCCAATGCAAAGAAGATGAAATTCCCTACGGTTTAGACACAAGAATTATCAAATTTCATTAAGTATAGTAGGAGAAAAGCTACCTGCAAGTTTGAGAAAAGTTTCATTCCGGTTTCTGTACCAATATTCATTGCCTAAGTAGTTTAAAATCCTTCACAATTCATTTAGGTTATTAAATGTTTTTTGAGCCAAATATGGTGAATCCATTATGGGTATATTATGTTGGTGTAAGCCCTAGAGGCCAATAGTTTATGTTAAACTTTTCACATGTATCATGACTTTTATTATTAAATAAAATATGGCGTTCTTTATTACACTTGATATGAGATTAATAAAGTCCCTAGAATAGTTGGTTCATGTGATGGAATATTAAGTGTGACTTAATCATGAGATTACATCAACAGAAAGAACACTATTCTTAAAAGTATCCGTAGTCAAGCTTTAATATGAACTGAGATAATAATAAAGCATGGAGACTATTATGTATGTAGACTGATGACCATATTTCATGGGTCATGAATATGAGATATTAAGTCTATACATAGGTATGAGTATTAGGAGTAATATTTATATTGGATTGACCCATCGTGAGAATACTACATAGTATATTATGAAATCGTCATAAGTTATTCTCATAATGATAATAGTGTATATCACTCTTAGACCTGAAACCACTGTGATCCCTAGATGTGGACTCAAGTGTTTTATTGTCATTCAAACGTTATCTGTAACAAGATAACTATAACGTTGGTTAATGGGCACTCGACGAATCATGCTGAGGGACATGAGTGTCCTAGATGGGATTTGTCCCTCCTTCATAACAGGAGATATATCTTTAGGCCTCTTGATGAAATATGACTGGAAAAATGCATGGCCATGCCGAATTAAGTCAATATGAGATATTGGACTTATTCGTTATTCAGTATATTTCGGAATCAAGAAATATAGATATTGAGCTAAACAAGGGTGACGTAATTTATGTCTTGTGTTCAATAAAGATATTAGGACAAAGGAGTAATCGTACACATATACATTATCGTGGAAAAGGTTTCGTCAGATCACTTGACATTCTTGTCACTTGGGTAGCAGTGATGTGTTACTAGATACCGCTCACTATTTCTAATGTTAAATATAAGATTTAATATTATTGCCAACGTTACAAGAACCTATAGGGTCACACACAATAGAACGGTCAAAAGGAGAAATATAAGTAATACTTATATGATGGGGTGCGTTTAGCAATTGACGCTAATTATAGTTAGCGGAAGCTAATGGGTTAATGGGCTTATGGAAGCTCAACATGATGGCTGAATTTCGTGTAGCAATGAGCTCTATAAATAGAGCTCTAATGCTGAAATCAGAAGTGCTAATTTTCGTGTAACCCTAAAAGGCAAAACCGAAATCCCTACTTCTCTCCCTAACTTCTGATCGCTTGGCTAGCACCGGGAACCAGAGGAAACCGTTCGTGTGGACGAGTAGAGGCTTTGCTTGCTTGTTTTGTTGTAATTGTAGAAACTGTTTCTGCACTACAAGAGGTAACAATTCCATCACTGATTCATGTGATATTCGTAATGATCCAAAGAAAGAAAAATCGAAATATTTTTAAACTTCCGCTGCCTTTTACATGTCGATTTTCCTTCATATTACTCATGAAGGAAAACCAAATGTGAATCAAATTTACCAGTTAGCATTCAGTTAGCTTGGCTGTGTGCAGGATGCATATCTCCCCCAACGACTTTTGAATAAATTGATGTTTATTTACAATATGTGGAAATGGCTCGAGTAATAGGTGTCCCAATTTCCTTTCTACTTTCCAGGGGCCAGAGCATCAATGTAAACCTCATAGTTCATGATGGGTGATGTATGGAAAATGATTGACACATTTAATTAGTCACAGTAACGACGACTTCTTTTTTACCTTCCCTTCTAGGTGCTTTCTCAACTTCTTAGGAAGGCAAAACAAAAGAATCTGGTCATTCCTAATGCCAAGCAGGCAGGGTCAGAACAAGGAACATTTGGATGATTCATTTCATTTCTTATTCTGCTTCATTATTTTGGATGATTAATTGAGGTTTATTCACACACTTTCCTTTCTTCTATCAATGTTCCACATGCATGTTTGTGTGTCTGGGATCTTCCAAAGTGATATGAAAATAATTAAATATTATATTGTATGCCTCTTCCATGAGTTTTATTTATACTTGTCACCACAAATTAGATTATATACTGTATTGATGCATGAATGAAGAGATCTAAAAATTAATGCTTATAGCATCTTGACTACATAATTGTTTTACATGAATTTATCATGTGTCGTTGTATAATAACTTTTTGGTGTGGTAGATATGAATGTAAATATTATATTTCCACATTACAATTGGTGCGACGTTTATTGATGCTGCTGCATATTATTATCATCACCTTTTGATCAAATGACTTTAGAACTGTTAGATAATATGTAATGGGCCTTTGGTTGTAATTAGGCTAAGGGTAGTTTAGTATTTTTAGTTTTGTTAATATGGTATCAAGAGAATGGTTTGATCCTGCTTGAATTGTTAACAAGAACAAGTAAGTTGGTTTGGTTTGACCTTCTCTTTTCAAGGGTATATTTGTAATAAGCTTAAAGCTTAGTAAGCTTTAGCTTGAGGGGGAGTGTTAATATAGGGATTAGGTTCAAATAATATTTTGTTAAGTAAATATCTCTATATATTAGGCTTGTTGATTTTTATCCCTATAATCAAGGGATTTAGTTGTAGTCACTTGGTTATAAATAACAAGGCTCCTATGAAGCACCGATACGGACACCAGACACGACACATACACCGACACGCCGACACCGCTAAATCACATAATTCAGTGTAATTATATGTGTCGGTGTCGGACACGCCTAATCTGAGAAGTTTCCGTGCTTCATAGTTGGGAGTAATTTCTCTCGAGCAACTCCTATCATGTCATTCAACAATGCGCTTAAATGATTATCCTTTATTGTTTTTTTCTTTTTTAATACAAAAAATTGAAAGTATGTTCAAATTGAAGTATTTTTATGCATGGTGATGTACATAAGTTTTGGAGAAAGTTATGACACTAAACCTTTTCCCTTTGAATGTTTTAGTTATCCAACTGTTTTCTTTCGATGCATGATTGGTGAAATTCACAACTTGCAGGTATTAGAGGCAAGGGCTGGATTTTATGAAAAGCCAATTGCTACTTTGGATTTTGCTTCTTTGTATCCGTCTATTATGATGGCATATAATTTATGTTATTGCACACTGGTAAGTCTTCCTCTGCCTGTAGTTCCAACCTCAAGCTAGAATGCTTTTATCAATACAATTTACACATTAGCCAGTTCAACATATCTTAGGCAACAACTGGTAGAAAAATTTATATCTTTTGTTCTTTAAGGTGACCCCTGAAAATGCTCGCACACTTAACATCCCCCCGGAGTCAGTGAACAAAACGCCATCTGGTGAAATATTTGTTAGATCAAATTTACAGAAGGTATGTTGCCGGTTAAACTTACTACTTCACTTTTTACTCTTAGGCTCAATGCCTATTTCATTTAGATGTTAATGCTTGTTTGAGGTTGAGCACCGATGTAATGAGAATAAATTTAGGGCATACTTCCTGAAATACTTGAAGAGCTATTAGCAGCCCGTAAAAGGGCAAAAGCAGACTTAAAGGTATCTTTATGTTGGTATTGATAATATTAGTCTGGTTTTAGATTGTTGTCAAACACATTTTTATTTATTCAAAGTTTATTGAGTTCTATATCTTATCTCTACTAATAAATTTTTTTTCTATAATATTCTTGTACTACAGGAGGCATAGGATCCCCTTGAGAAGGCTGTTCTAGATGGCAGACAGTTGGCTCTGAAGGTAAGATGTCACTGATGTGCATGCTAAAAAAGTATTGTAATTGTTATCTATCACATGGTTAGATTTATTGCTCAAATTTAGTAGGTAGAAACTGGTACTTTGATCACAGGGCTGTTGTTTGACTATCTCTGTTTTGTAGATGCTACTTGGGTGTGGAGCTACTTAAATCTAATAATGGTTGAATTCTTTGATTAACAGTGGAATTGCTTTCTTCTGATAGACGTAGGTCACTTTTGGATCTTTGTTAACAATTGAATGTGTTCAATCTTCTCATATTTTTTCTCCTTATTTGACAATCTTTAATTTAATTTCTGGTTGAAATTTGTTCAATACATGTGTGATTTTACTATCATTTACGTATACAATTCTAGGTGATGTGCTGATGTATTTACTAGTAGGTTGCTTTTTGTAGTGTATTAGCTTGCTAGAAGGAGTATTGGTGCACTTTAAAATTTAATCAAGAACATGTATTAAATTTTGTATTCTAGTTCAATGTAGTTGTTAGCAAATGTCAGAATCAGCTTTGCCTATATATTTTGCTGGTGTGGTTCAAATTTTCAGCATTATGTCTACATATACATCTAAGTGTTGTTTGAGTACCTGCCCTGAACTTCTATTTGTCGATTTTAGCTTTTTTTATTATTAACAATTTTTGTGTTATTTAGGTCTTTGATGATTAAGTTTTAAACGGTAGAACCCTAGAAGATTAACAACCCAGGAAGATACCCAGGAAGAGGAAAGTTAACCCAGAAAATCCTGAGTCTGAACCTCAGAAGCCTCAGAAAATCCTGAGTCTGAACCTCAGAAATCCTAAGTCTGCCAGAGAAGCTCAGAAGGTTCTGGCTTCTCATCTTAAGATCAAGTAGGAAGTTGGTGCATCTGAAGCTACGGTATCAGAAGCTGGAGGCTCATCAATTATTTCAGGTAATCTTGCACCCTTCTCACCTTCCAACCTAATTCATTTAGATTCACCAGACCACACACAATCACCCATATATGACAAACCATTTAGCCAACATTACTCTAGTCTCAAAAAGACCAAAACATCATCCTCTACACCTTTACCAATACCAGATTCCGAGGAAACACTTGACATCCAACCCATGCAAACTATTTTGCCTAGTGAAGAACCCCTAACCTTTACCAACCGAAAGTTGAATGATCTTCTTAATGTGCTGGACTTCAATCAAGTTGTGATCTTTGTGAGAAGTGTCAGCAGAGCTGCTGAGGTGGACAAATTGCTTGTGGAATGCAACTTTCCATCCATATGCATTCATTCTGGAATGTCCCAGGAAGAAAGGTTCGTATTATGTGGCATCTTATCTTCATTAACATTTAATTGATGATTTAAATAGTGTTGGATATACTGCAATCAGAAATGCTTTTCTGCCTGATTTTTCTGCTCTTCTTTATGTGAACTTTGCTTTTGCTGCTATTTATATTTCACACTTTATACATTTGCATCAAAGTATCATCTGGCATCATGCTATCCCCCTAAATTATATATTATTTAGGCTTCATCCTATTGTTTTACCTAATAGATTTCAATAAAATGTTCAGCTGATTAGAAGACATCAATGTCGCAGTAGGTTATACACACATTGAAAGTTTAATTTCCCTGCATTCTAGTTGAGTTTAATAAAGAGATTTTACTTCCAACACTTTGACTGTATAGGAAGAAGCCTATTTGCCTCAATAAACAGAAAATCATTTCCTAAAATCAGTGCAATTATTTTAAGTAACTTAAGCTTTGTTAGTTTGAGCATAAATCTGTTAACTAATTGTAGTATTGCATCAAAATTTACACTGATTTGTAGAATGTTAGAATTGTGACTATTATACCTGACATTATCTTTGTCTCTAATGGGCGCCTAATTAGGTTGAGATGGAAGTTGTGGATATGGGTTGTGAAATAATGTCTTGCTATTAAAATATGTGTTTTAGGTGAATTAATGTCTCTTTTTATGGCCCCTGATTTTAGTTTTTATTGTAGTTTACGTGCACTATGTAGTACCCT